>JAQBSW010004673.1:0-66300 GCA_029291075.1 Eudiplozoon nipponicum
AATCATAGTATCTAATAGAGCGCTATTGTTAGATTGAGAAGCGGAAGGGGAAGGAAAGGAGGCAGAATCTGAGATAAAGTTGCCTGCAATAGCCTGATTTCGCTTATCCACCCTGCGCGGTTCAGTAGATAAGGTGACCCTTTTTGTACTGCGCGACGGCCGATGCAGTATTTAATCATTGTAAGTTGTACTTGTCATGGTTATATGTGGACTGTAAAAGAACACTAGGTCGCCCATTCCTAATGATGGTTTTTATTCGGTGTTTTCCTTCTCCTAGATAGTCTGCCAACCAAGGCTGATGAGCACTACCTACCAGATACCAGTAGATAGAATTCCCTTCAGCAGCCGAAGCTTGCCCTTCACGTCTGTAACGCTTGTTCTCATTCCGTCACTACACATTTAACAAAAAAAAATTACTGCGTAATTAGACCAATTTCGAGGCTTCACATGAAACGGGATGATGGCTGTGTCCATTTCTTTAACGCTAACAGGACAGCGTCGTCAGCCAGCCGCGTGTCACTATTGATTTCCATCCGTGTGAGTAAGCCATCTGCGAATACTTAGTTGAAGCGAAAGTTGAAATAGTTGGTAGTATCGATACGCCCTTGTTGAACTTTGGAACTATTTCAAAATGCAGTCATGGTGATAATCCAGCGAATCTTTGTTTACCGTATGCGTGCATACAAGTAAGTTACTTCTTCCTAACATGGAAAATTTTTTAATCATTATACGAGTAGTAATGTGCATTGTAATTAAATTAATTGTGTTGAGGCAAGAATGACCAGTTGGCTGAAAATCACGGCAAGAAGCCAGAATTTGTAAATTTTCGGGAAAACGCTTTATCACAAAATTCCAGAAGTGTGTCAATATTATCGCAAAATCGCAGCAAGACAACATATATTTCTCATTCAATAAATTCAATTAGAAAACGATTGATGCCTGATGCGACGGATTGCTTCGGTGGCAAAATTCTGTTAAATATCCGCGCTTACATAACCAAACTATAACAACACTATTGAGAAGGACACTGTTGAAGCTACTTATGTGAAAAAACAGATCACACGTCGTAATACATTCAGCTTATACCAAAACAGGAAGATACACCAATAGCGGAATATAATTTTTCAATATTTTAAATTTTTCGTTACAAGTATCTACCATAGTAATGCAAATAGACGTAACGCTGATTGTCTTTTTTAATCAATGATAAACTATGGGTTTTTATGCTTTAGTCATTATTTAGAATTAAAATAATTAGCAAAGTGATATCGGCCCACTTTAAATAGACTCATTTGTCTATCGATGCAAACTATAATTGCTCCGTTGTTTGATTTTATGCTGAACTACCTCAAAAAATATTTTGAAACTCGAATATCTGTTTTTCCAATGAAAATTTAAAAATATTATAAAATCAAAGTTAACTGGTATTCATGGTAAAAATTCGAACTTAGTATGGATGAAGATAAGGTCCGTTATGCCTTGTGCAAGTACTATTGTGAGTGAAATTGGAAGTCCCCATAGAGTTAGTCATTAAGTAAGTAAAATCTATGGAGATTCTCGGAAATATGCTCCAAAATTCAAGCTAATTCGGCTAATAATAATACTCGTAGAGTTGTAAGACGCCAAAATAATATCAGTCAGAAAGTCTATCTCAAATTCATTTTGGTCTGAATGACTGAAGAGATGGAAGATGCGTTCGTATAAAGTAATGGCCGATGTTTGTTCGAAAGGTTTGTGAAAATGTACACGAAAGTAAAAACTATCTAATAACCGAAGTCTCCATGGATGAGCTGAATACTTTAAAGATCAATTTTCGTTGGTATTTGCGTCAATTCCGATACCTGAAAATATGCCTGTATCAACAGTGTGGAACGTTAACCTCGAACATCTATCAAAGTTAGAGAGGCGAAACCCAATCCTAGTTCTTAAATGTCCAGAAGATGCAGGTTCCAATGATTGGTTTACGAGCCTATTTAAGGATAGTGGCAATATTATTTCTGGAGTATTGACCAACCTATTACGTACAATATGTAATGAGGAACTGTGCCGTTTGCTTCGAGGCAATCATAATTTTTGTGATAGCCAGCATGGTATAAGCCTGAATCCAATCGAATCTAGGTTATTTGCTTCGATTATCTTAGGCTGTCTTAGCACTTAGTGTGAAGAAAATGCCGGATTCCTGTCAGGCTGAGGTTACATAGCTATTTTTATCTTAAGTACTTGTACAGCGACATGTATACCGACGTTGCATTCGACTCAGTGGATCTAAATTTTCTATTCGGTATTCTGACGAAAATTTGTGTGCCCACCAAATTTGTAAATTTTGTACGCGCTCTCTACAAACATGTACCTCGTCGCGTTAACGCACAACTTTACTATCAGCAGTTTCGTTCGTTAAGGTCATCCACTTTCACAGTTTTTGTTGAATCTTGTAATAGATGTTATTATGAATAACACTTCCGTTCTTCCAGGCGGTAGAGCAGTCTATCTTGACTATGCAGAATAAATTTTACCATTACTCAATAATCTAGATCCTACTCAATCCACTTTGATTAGATAAGCAGTCGTTCTGTCTTTCGATATTAAATTCCTACCCTCTGCACGTACAGGATAACCAACCACTCACATCAACACTGCGACTGCAATGTGACAGGTTTAAATATCTTGAAAATGTGACTGACAAGATGAGTTCAGGAATCACAGGGGCTAGAGTAATTTTCTCCAACCTCAAACATCTATGGATAAACGCGGGTAATAGTTGCATAAACAGAAATATTTTGGATCGAGAAACACGCGCACGATGGTAGCATTATCTTGCTTCGTTGAAGCATCTATAGTAGTCAATCGTCGTAATCAATATCTTCCTAAAAAATGTGTAAGTTAGCACGGTATAGAATGCGGATCTTCGTGATCAAACAAGACAGCAGATTTCTAATATCGAATAACCGTAAAAGACTAAAAATATCCAATCAGGATTCGGCGGCATTTCGATCGAGTGACTGTTTTTATTACTTCCTTCATGGGGGTTCTTATTTTGCGACAACACACCATCAAAAATAAGAACAGGCCTTGAACATCTAGCAATCTCGCTCATATTAAGTCATTAGACAAAACGCAGCAGATGTTATTAGCGGAGTTACGAAAATCCCATATTAACGACAGTAGAATTTTAAGCAATGATACTATTACGGATAATACAAATGTTGACAAACAACTGACTAGGACAAATCGAAATAGGAAACGTTTCACACTACACATGATTATTATTGCAGTTGCCTCTTAATAGTAGGGAAACCCCACCTATACAACAAACAGAATCAGTAGACTTCTATACAATAGACCAGGCCAAGTAAACCAGCATCCTGGCCATTTAAATTTATCAGTTCCTAGTGTGGCCTCAGCTCGAAATTAAATCTGCAACCAAAAGACAAAATGACTATGGAATTAAAAAGTAGTTTCTAAAGAACAGCCAGCAGACGGAGAGCACGGCAAGTCATACCTTTATGAATTATGTTCTGCTTTAACGTCAAAAGGTGCATAATCGTGTGAAATATGTAAATAAATCTAGGTATCCATTAAGAAACTGATATAGTCGGTTTCGTGAAAATCTCCCTTCTTTATTTTGCGTCAATCTTCGCAAAAGCGAATAATAGCTTATCGGTCTAAAGAAAAACGTTTTAGGTATAGGAATGAAACCGACGCGTGATGAAACACCGGAAGAGCATTGGAATTATTTTTACTACGCTTATTTGTATTGTCAGATTTCCGTTGCTCAATCTTCGCAGCATTCATTTCAACCTTAAGTTGTTCTGTGAAAGCGGCAAAGTTCGCGAGGAGAAGAACTTTAAATGAACCATCGCAATTAATGCGGTCTTATTCGTAGATTTACCAGAGTACTCGTATGATTCAAGAAATTCTTGCGTACGTAATCTTTGGTAACATAACCAGGATATAATTATAAATCAAAAGTGCTAAAATACACGCCAGCGCAATCCAAAACTGCATTTCCAAGTGTATTGTACAGCAATCCTTTAATTAGGAACACATTACGCTAACTTTCACAATTTGCAAATTTTCTTATAATATAGCAGGAATTATTGATAGATCTACTCAGCCAAACGAAACAGCAAAATATCAAATCTTTAATATTTTAGCCGCCAAAATAGCCACGACATTATCAAGGGTCTATCGTTTGTGTTGAATCTCCGCGATTTGCGTTCGCGAATTGTCGCTTTACACTATCAGTTTTGCAAAGATCCGATTGGTCCCGATTTCCAAGTACACATCGATTTTATCTTCTTTTTGGCTGGATGTAGATTTGTCACTTTTTCCGAAGGCTTCAACATCGTTCATACTAACCACTGGAGATGAGTTACGATCTGTTCATCGTTGACAGGCAACATTTCGGTACGACATTAACCGTACCATCCCCAGGCCTCTAATCACGCGCACACATACACTCACACCAAGTACATGGCTCACAATAGCCGATTTAAGCACATTCGAACCGGGAATAATTCTATCAAATTAAGCACGCTTTTTACGTAACACTGTAAGGATAGCAAATAATGTATTTTTGCCTTTAACTGAAAAGCTGATTATTCCTTATCCAAACCATCTTAGTGATGAGTTGTTGCTAAGATGATTTGTTTTCCTATTTACTACAGTGAGAAACTAAAATCCTATTATGCACGCCCCAATTAGATTTTCTTATATGCCAGGTAATCCTTAAATGTTACTATACCTTGCGCAGTTGTTTTTTTAAAAATTTATTTTGCATTTTTCTTGTGCGGGACAAATGATAACACTTGTTGGTCGGTAAGACCTTGATTCCTTTACATTTCCAGGTTCACAGATTTTGCTTGGCATTTGTTGATGGGTTCTCACTTGTCCCCACACTCTGAAGCCATCCATCAGCTGCTTGTTTGAAAATGACGGTGAAACCAGATTCCGAATTATTTTAACAAATTTTCTGGACTACATTTCCAGTCCCATCTTCAGGATAACACCATACTCACCATAAAAATACAATTTGTGGAAAATGTGGTATCCTCATTCAAGACCGATCTATTTATATTTATTTTTACTTCCTAAAGTATTTTTATTGCCCGCCCTAATATCCAGTCTTAATACCTATTGTCTTATACTCACATATACACGAAAATATTCACATCACAATCCACGTACACAATAACCAATACACCCCATATGTATTGTATACTCTATATATGTGTATATGCATAAAGTGACCTTTATAGAAAAAGTACGGGCAAACCATATGGATTGAGATACACGCCTATCTGTGTTGACATTATTTTTTTAAATGACTTTTCCCGACGCGTAAAAGGATTTAAAAAAATGTAATTTTAATCATATTGCAGTAATCCCGGTTCACCTAATCTCATCCTGTGTGCGATCGCTCATAGTTTTCATTATCATCATCATACACAGCCATACAGGTTTCATTGTCATATAACCATAAAAAGAGGGGGTGAGATATATATAAATAGCAACAACAATAATAATTCAGACACAAATTATTAGTGAGATTTGAGGGAGAGAGAATGTACCTAGTTACTAAAAGTATATTTATCCAGATAATTCACTGAATTGAGGCAGGCACAACAAACAGTATGGCCAAGTCAGCATTAGGGAAAAGCAACATCAGCAATACAGCTTCCTTGCGGTTTTCACTGCATCACGTCACGTGATTTGGATATTTTAGTGTATACATATGAGTATAAGAGAATTTGTATTAAGACCGGATATTAGGGCAGACAGAAATACTTTAAGGATAAACAAATAGAAATAGATGTCTTGAATGAGGATATCACATTTGCCACAAGGTTTTTTTCCTTTGGTTTCAACGTCATTTTCAGACAAGCAGCTGATGGACGGCTTCAGAGTGTAGCAACAAGTGAGAACCCACCAATGCCAAAAAATCAGTGCACCTAAAAATGTAAAAATATCAAGATTTTACAGACCTACGAATGCTAGGTAATTAGCTGACTAATCAAACTTACTAGAATAAACTGATCCGTATATGAGATAACACTGCAATGTATCATTTTTAAAGATAATCTAGGCCAGGAGTCAAGTATAAGTGGACAATTCCTCAACAGCAAACATCCAGCATTCCAACTAATTGGTGGACAAAAAGGTAAACAGCCAACGCCATTTGTTGATCCAGCATTATCATTGTTTAATTAATCGTTGATTGCGCAGTGGGTGGTAACAATTCTTTAAATAAAGTTTGCGAGCTTGAAGTAAACATCAATCTCATTGCATTTAAAGAGGTCAACAACATAGCAAAACAACCGCCAGTCGCAAGCACTAACGACCTTCCATGATCATCATCAGAGTACGACGGAAAACTGCGAAGCGCGAATCAACCCGCAATACATATATATGGAAAGCAAAATAAGATATGTGGCTCGCACATCTAGTAGTCTCGCATACATTGTACTTGACTGTAAATTTCTGCTGCACAATCTTTATGCAGTCGCGAACATTAACTATTTGTAGCTTTCGCCACATATACATATATAGGCAATACACTTTAACAATAATTGTAACAATGCTTTAAATCAAGTTTGCGAGCTTGAGGTAAACACCAATCCCATTGTATTTAATCAGTTGAATTCACCAGTAGCAGCAAAATGAGGTGAAACTTAGTTTTTATATAATTTGAAGTATCCATAATCAACGTGTAAGATGATATTTGAAGCAATTTATGGATTTTGACTTCTTGCTTGCTATGTCCAATGCGTTGTACTCTGATGATGATCATGGAAGGTCGAAACGTGTCAGTGGCGGTAATTTTGCTGTTGTTCGACGACTGGTTAAATACATTAGGATTTGTGTTTACTTCAAGCTGCAAACTTTAATTAGATAATTATCCTTGTTTGACATTTTTCGAAAGCCATTTTGTCTATCAAGTTATCGTATGCAGAACAAGGATGATATTATAATAAAGGCACTACAAAAGGCGCTTGATATTTTTCCTTATTTTCTTTACTTTAATGTCAGCATGTATTACGCGCTAAGCGCACAGGTAAACAGTTCTAAACCTATCGTCCATGCTGACGTCGCGTTGTCTTAACGCTGAATTAACCAATATTGAGACATGCATAGGGCTAGGTGATCATGTCTTCGTGTAGGTAAGCCAGACCAACTTCTTACTAAATTATGATTCTCTTACAGTTTTAAAAATAATTAATTTGGTTATTATTACAACATATTTTATTATCGTATCATATATTATTCTTCTCATAGCTATGAATAAATAAAACGTAAGTTATTAAGACGCTAAGCTAATTAATATATCCTTTTGATCTGACATGACCGAAAACTTTTCTGATTAAGTGACCCTTAAAACATCACTATATATTTTCATTTCTTAAAACTACTATATAATCTTAGTGAGTTTTAAAGGTTAATTTTTGGCATATAAGTATGGATACAGCCAAGGCAAGCGTTTATCGTCTTGTTTTCATATATTAATTTCAAACAAAAATTGTCCCAAATAAAAGCAATTTAACCGGATACTAAATCATCATAATGCAAGGATTTCTATCAGAAAAGACCTTGTTGCCAGAGTTCGGTAATAAAAAACAATAGCTACTTGTTCTAAAAAGTACAATAGACATGCAATGTGTCGAATAAGCAACATGAAAACTGTAGATTATTCATGCAAGTAAAAACCCAAAATAGAAAACAATGTCTACATAAGGGTATGAAAAGTACCAAAAGATTTAAAAATTTAATATTTTGCTAATTTAATGACGAATAAAAAGTTGTTTTAAACGTAATTAACCAACTTGACTACACAAACAGAACACAGATGATGCTAAATTATTTAATAATAATACAAATTGTTCCATATAAGCTTATTTAATGTTCATTATTCAACTTTGCTTACGATAACTTTCACAAAGTAATAGTACGATTTATAGCAACCAAGGTCCCTATAGTTCGCGTTTTTTTAAATTAGCCCATGAAAAACATTGCTCGTTTTAAATGCAACGATTCCTGAATGGTAATAAATCATCATAAGTGAAAGACGGTATGCGAATTAATATCAACTGAGTACGCTTACCTGTAGTATCCCTAGTCATGTTAATAATACATTTACGCTGCTTAATTTTAGAAATATAACATCAATGAATAAAATTGATGGTATTTCATGAAAACGGGTTTAGAAAACTTCCTTCATGAAGAAGGAAAATACCGATTCAATTTCAACAGATTTACGGAAAATAAGAATCTTTACCACAAAATAAAGAAATAGGACGCTCAAACTGTCCATTAACAATATAAACACTTTTTACCAGTATATATAAATTCAAAATTAATGACATACGCACTTGCTAGGCTACAACTTCGTTGATATCAATCAGAAATTTGAACAAACAATGTTATGAATTAAATCTTAAAGCTATCTTGGACAATTATTTTTTCGTATTTGTTATCCATACAGAAAAAAAAATTAATTAATCCTCACAATAAGCAGCAAAATATCTGCATTTGTAAACTGCTGTTACAATGTTGCATAACCAGGAAATATTTCTTTTTATGCGTTGGATGCAACCGAATATTATGATGCCCAATAATTGTGTGAACAAAGGAAATCTTGCTATGAAATGCAAGAACAAAAAATTATTTGAAAAGCTAGAAAAATTTTCATGTTTAACTACAAGAAATGCAAAGCAAACGTTTATCAAGAACTGTAACAGAAAAAATAAAGGCACGTGTGCCTATTTAATACATAGACAACTCAGGTGCTATCTTATTGTCAAACTCTTTTTTCACACAACTAAAAACAGTGATTAATTATTGCTATCACAGACATCTTTATCAGTAAATTTTAAGAGTACAGTAAAAGTCGCAAACAGTAGAATGTAAATATCAGTATAATTGCCATTCGACAATAAATTGAACCGATAGTATCATTGCTTCAAATATATATATATATATATATATATATATATATATATATATATATATATATATATATATATATATATATAATGATGTCATTGAGAAATCGTTCAAGTATCAATTTATATCATGAATCACACCATAAGCCATCAAGACGGCTTGAGATCAATAAATTTGTTTGTGTATGAATGTTTACTAAACATTATTCAAAATTTCCCAAACTTTGATGAATATAATCCAAAATATCATATATTAATTTGAAATAAAAAACTGTATCCAGAACTTTAATAATTCAGGTATTTTTATTTATTTAGCGTATTGCAAAAAAACAAGTTCAGGGCATTTAATCAATAATATTACGTTGATAAAAAAAACTATGCGATAGGAAGATCACCAAATTCATTTAGCAGGAATTTTGTTTAATAATATCATAGGAATTAAGCAAAATGTGAAAGGACCATGAGTTACAAAAAAGTTAATGAATAATTTTAAAATTATTGTTTTATGATACAACAATAATAATGTACGATACTTGTTTTCTTATTCCTTTATGCATAGTGTTAAGATTTCGCTAGGTAAATATTTTACCAATAGGCTCAGAGCAAGGTTTCGGCCAGGACTTCACAGGTTTACAGCATGTAGAGAACGAACGAGTCCAAGTTAGATACGTTTTGCGCCCTAAGGTAGAATTTCTTGACTAGTAGCTCTAAATTACCAACCATTATTTAGTGCACATGGTAATACACCTCGTGAGGAAATGATGATTTTCATTTTTTTAAAACAGACCACATACAGAAAATCACAAAACAAAGCATCGTAATCCAGTAAGCAATCATTATCTGCACGATTTATTTAATATTTTTGCATATTTAAGTATACTTCAGTGTCACAACAAGCAAAAATTAGCTTAGCGCGTGAGTACACGCAACTGACGGAACTTTCTAACGTTTTGTGAGTGAATTAAAGGTTTGTAATCAAATAACCTAATTTCAGTGTAAATACGTCATAGTTCAAACACAATTTTAAGCAGAATTTTAAAGATAGCTTATTTATTATTCTAAAAATCGATACAGTAACTAAAAGGAAAAGACAAAGGAGAAACCGTGAAAATACAACGAATTACGGATGTCTAGATGCAAAACAGGTATTTATTAAAAAAAAATTACGAACATATTAGCACTGTGACAAGATTAAATAATGTGTAAATGATTTTTATATCCTAAAATATAAATCAGATGATAAAAGCAATGCTACTACTATACTATAGCTTCATTGTGTATTTATATTCTAAAAAACAAGCTAGTATAAAATAGATATTCGATTTCACAGCGTAGCTTCGTTTCCAAATAAAGGAAGTTGAAAGCCCCTTAATAAAATACAAACAGGGACAGATCCGACATCGCAAGTAACTGCTACTGCTGAGGATTACCAAATAAGGACGAACCAGTTTTGAAAGATTAACTTCGATGGCTAGGTTACAATATGATAATAATACTTAATAAATCAATATGTATATCTATCGAAATAATTTATTTGCATACATGTCGTTAAAGGCTTTTGCTATAACGGAGAGATCTATCAGGAATAAACACTATGTTTATTTAAAGTCTATCGTTAAAGAAACGTCCGGTCTGGCGAATGGTAACAAAGTAGCTAGAACGACATTCATGTAATAATGAAACATACAAACGCTAGTTCAAACCCTCAAACAGATGATGCAATAACTACCATCATGTCGTGAGAACATGTAGGAGCTGTCCTGAAACATCTAAGCCAAAATCTTACTAAACTGACTATATTCATAAGTAAACTCACATATAGGTCGCCCACAAACTTGACTGGAGAAGAGAAATCGATAAAGTATACAAAACCCAGCCCAGATAATTGTAAGGTTTACCCATCAAAATTTTCCAAGTAGGAGTAGTGTAATCACTACATTTCATAAATGGCAAATAAACTTCGATAAAGATTGCGCACGACATAGTAATATGCACTTTTATCTTTCCTTTCTTTAAACTCTACTGTTTATTTTTCATTTATAACAAGATACTATAGAGATGGACAGAAGTGTATCATTAAGTAGATTACTGATCTGCATTGTTATCTGCAAATATCTGATCCTACGAAAAATTTTATACGTAAATATATTGCCGGTAAATACTAATCATATTATAAAATAGCGAATGAAACTCATCAATTAGACCGGTTCCGTCCTTATTGATAACTATTTAGTAGTGGCCAAATTTGAAATAGTCGTTATTTGAACCACGGAGTGATTGGTTAGTCTCGCAACTTACGTACAAACATAGACATTAAAACATTTTAATTCAATTAGCCTAAGATAAAATTTTACCTAATACAATAGCATTCTGAACGGAAACAACCCATATGTTGAGCATTCATACCAAATTCATACGTACAGGCCATCGATAAATGTAGATGATTTCTAAAAACGTCTAAAACAGTACACAATCAATCGGAGAACCAAACTGTTGCAGCCTCGGCGATAATCAAGCTTCTTTCAATTTTGCAGGTCAATGACTAGAAGACCAACTAACAGTTTCAACTTTAAATAGTAATGGACGACCTTTCGCTCTACGTTCCATACCAAACTATGGAGGCCTTGCTTAAATGACAGTAAATCTTTAGCATTTCATACCGATTTATTTTCGTCAATGGCGGTGATTTGCCACAAACACGTTTTATTATATGTTTACTATAATAATTAAATTCCCAATGATACAAGTTTGCTTATGGCTTTTATTAAATTCAAAGTTAATTCAGGCAAACAAAAATTCCTTACTGCTGAATTTAGTTATCAACCAAATCCTGCTAATTTAGAATTAGCATGCTTCCGTTTATAATAACAATTTCAAAAGTGGCAAAGGATTCAAATGATGTGCATTATTTTTAAAAGTACAGACAGCAATTGTTTAATAAATCTATAGTTTCTCAGTATTAAAATTAACACTGAATAGCAGTCAAAACCAAAGATTGGACTGATTTCTAAACTTGATTTTATTCTTCTATTGGGTATGATAAATTTTCCTCATGCCAAACTTGGTTCCTTGATGAAAATAATCTCTAAGCAAGCTAAAACCAAATGGATGTTGCATTTAAAAGTTTCTCAAATTGAAAGGTAACCTAAAACAAAGCTAATAAAATTGGAGGCATTACTTTAGTGCCGTGAATCTATGAATACAAGCCAAAAACCATCACATTTATTGTATACTAGACGATGTGTGCATTGCTTAAAAAGCTTTTATTGTTGCAATAACGTTTTTTTAAATAAATTAACGAAAATCAGACATTTGAAGTAAGTGACACTGTGATCTTATTTATACAGCTGAAAGTTATATATCTAAACAACGAGAATCATTCTCTCACACTCAGTGTTCCGGTGACGTATCTGGCCTTATGACCGCAAAATAAAAATCTCTTCTCTGGACAATTAGGCATTGCGAGTACACATTGGGCGTGATAGCGAGAATTATGCTCCTCTTCCAAATAAATGCCCTTACCAATCGTCTTATTTCTCAGCTCCTCTCGATTTGAGTATGTTAGGCCGGAAATTATGAAACATTCAGTAGAGTTGACTGAAGCATAACAATTCGTTTTGATAATTGACTATAATTTTGAGTGAGTTTAGAGCGCATTTACTAGCCTTAACCTCTAACGAAGTCAAACAAAAACTTCAGTATAGAATTGTGTGCAAAAAACATGTATCTCATTATTGGTCAAATATTAAATTAAAAATGAAATTCACAAGATTATTCTACGAATCCAATAGTATTTTCTACTTTTCATATATATATATATATATATATATATATATATATATATATATATATATATATATCATATAATCATAAAGAATTAACAAGCCAAATTGATCCGAAGAAGCATACAGTTAACAAATAATGAAGCATCATTCTGCACAATTATTTGAAGTATACAGACATAAATTGAATGAAGAAATGAGTTAGTAATAGAAGCATACTTTTATAATAAAGGTATATAAAACATTGTTAAAAAGGCAATTGCTTTTCGCTAGGTCTCAACTCGACTGTAATATCTGATACTATATAGTCAATTCTTCGGAGAGCCAGAGGGATGAAATTGGATTAAACAAATATTGTATACAATGTTTATGAGAATCACATCCCAAATCAGGCAGATTTCCGGATTTTCCTAAATCAGAAGACGAAAAACCATTCTTGTATGCGACTTTCAGAATTCCCAGCTAAATAAACAAAAGAAGTTCGTACATGATTAGAATGCAAGCGGGTAAACTTTTTGTGTGTATGCGCGCGCGTATATAAGTGCCTCAGTATACACATCTTCCACTTTCTGTTTTTTGTTGTATACTGTGCGTGTAATACAACCACATTCCCTTTTATTTTCATAAAATAAACTGTTGAGTTCTGGCTATATAATAGCTTTAACTTTCAATTTAGATTAGAAATGCATAACAACGGCTAACCTATAAAATACATAAAACGTAAGAACCCTAGTAAAGAATGTCAAATTTAGTTAACTTTGTCAATATAGTAAAATCAGAAAATATCTTATGGTGGCGCATATACCAATTCGAAGACAGCTTTTAGGCAAAAGTTCTAAAGGAAGCACATCACAGTTGGTGATCTATATTCTCAGATGTCTGCGTGGAAAGCGAAGTTAAAAGTCGACATGAAGCGAAGCAAGAAGACATGCATTTGCTCCAGACTTGCTGTGGGCCACACACTACACTCTTAAACTATATATATGCATGTAAGAATGCGTATAAGCAGAAATAAAACAAAAATAATACAAGCAGTGCGCAAAAAAAGCTGCACCAAACATGACATTCATGTAAATTAGTATAGAGAAAATAAATAAAATTCACTAAAAAGGAAGCTGTTTTGTGTACATCAAAATGTGTTTTTGCAAAAGCGGGCAAACAAAAGATTCTAAAGCTCCCATTAATTACAGAAATATACGTTTAAGGCGGATCGATTTTAGAATTCGTATAATTGTCGACAGAGGACATTAATAACATCAGTTATCGCATTTTTCCATGCGACATTGATACAGTTAAACGTTGAATTCATTAATTGTTCTATTTCAGGTACCCCTCATAAACATGAACACATTCAAGTAAAATCGCTGGAGACTAAAGAAAAAATTGTGATAATTGGAGAATTAAGTAGAATCAGCCTTATCTTTTCGCATACAAAAGACGTATAGTTAAAATTAGCCGCGTATGAATTTCATTATATAGATCTTTGTGTAAAAATAGTAACGTTATCATTTGACTACACGAAGATTTGTATATTCCTAAAGACTACTATACAGAATATATATATATATATATATATATATATATATATATATATATAATTTAAATTATATTATGAAAAATAGTAACAACTTATCTAACACCAAATATGAAAGTTCGCCAGGCAAGACAACAACGAAGCACACTCAAGCGTAAATATCTTGCAAAATAAACAAAAAACAGCGAAATATATAATTATATATTGAGTAGTTAATTTTGGCTAGCAACACAGTTTTCGTACTTCGTAGACCATTATTCACTCAGTTGATACACTTTCCCAGTAACCGGAATTGTTCTCGCCGTCAGCAGCACGACAACCTGTGTCATTGATATCAGTCGAGTCTTTTAAAGCTAGTTGGTCGAGTTTCTTCAACAGTTCTTCTCGTTCTTTTTCGCGCTTTTTCTCTCTGGTAGGAGAATAGACATAAAGACGTGAAAAAATACAAGTGATAAAAGCGCGTGAAAATATTTTTTAAATTACACCTATTGCAACATTAGTAAGCAATCAATAATTTAGAGAATCGAAATGTGTGTCGAATAAGTGACCTCACTGAAATAGCTAAAATGTCTGCTGCACGCAGTGTAGGCACGAGCATAAGTATTCTGCAATAAGATAAATAGAATAATTAAGTTTGATTCTTTTACAAAGGGTCAAGAATTAATACGACATTATTCAGTGTACGCAATAAAATCTGATTTTAAGACTAAAGAGGACATTTAGCAACAGTGCAAAGGACAGTTTTTCAATCTAACTTTAACTCAGCAAATCATAGAACCCCAAATTAGAGCTGTTGTTACTATGGGATATGCGCATAAACAAACGCGATGAATTTAACATGAATAGGCTAGGCATATAATATATGTATGTGCATTTTGAACGTTGGTATAGATTAAATAGATAGCTACAGCTGTTAGTTCATAGATGACCTCGTTCTTATCGAGCAACTGATCAATATCAACCAGAAATTATGTGCACAGGCATCAAATTTGTTTTAGTAAATAGCCGTCAATTCTGGTCGAAATATAAAGACCAAAGCATTCGGTTGTTGTTAACAAGGCAATACCAAAATATTTCCATCGGAATTACAGTAGGCCCAAAACACAAAAAACAACAAACTGTCCTTTAAGGAGCAAAGATTTGCTTCTTCAATCAAATATTATCTCATTCTTTGAAATACTGTCAAATATTCAACTAAAACTGTGATTGACGAAAGCTTTGCCACATTTTTCGACGAATAGTAAAACACAATAGGATTGGTGTTTACTTCATGCTCACAAACTTTATTAAAATAATTTATATTACCACACGTGCAATCAATAATTTTTCGATAAATACTCTTATCTTTGTCACAACCGCGCACTTTAAAGACCACGACTATTTTATTTGTGATTTTGGTAGTCTATGACGAAGATATGAGAAATAATTGAACGAAATAGCACAATACGTTTAAATTTTATTGCTTAAACAGGCAATTTAATGCAAAATATTCCATTGGATATAGAGAGGAACCATTCAGATTTTACGTAACTGTCATTTTAAAATAAATTTTTCGGCGTATGCAGCAAATTATAATGCAAAATAATGTGCGTCTCTTGAGAATTTAAATTCGCCTCCTGTAGCGAACATATTCATGAAGAAATCAACCTCATCCTTAAAAATTAATTTAACATCATAATGTAAATATGACGCTTTTCTTTGGCATGACCATAAAGGCACTGGTTATAGTTGTGCGCGGGTTATTAAGATCATCTACATCACTAACACAGACGTCTACGCGGCAGCATTTGACAACTGATTCTAAATTAACAAATAATCACAAGCAAGAAAGAAATACGAACGACAATAATAATAGGGACAAAACAATAGTTAAAGAATTATCTACAAAGAAGAAGGCTCTAGATCAGATGCAGAACTTTACATCGGTTACATAGAAATCGGACAGCCTGGCACTCTAAGCATAATAATCTCGTCCAAGTCCACATCAAGTCAAGAAGAAATCAATACTATGTGCGCCCATACGAACCGGACCCTTGTGCGGATACTTTCAGAGTTCACACAACTAATTTCATCCAGACGTAACTTAAATCCCCTCCATCTATCACTTAAGGTATACATCTGTATCGCTAAATTAAACATTTCTTTATCTATAATTGGAAATAATTTCTACACGATGTACATTTCTTAATTAAGTCATATCAATGCTAGGAGTCTGCTCGTTTAAAGCTCATGCATTTAATAAAACAAATGTATTTATTATTCTCTCCAGAATATCTGCTGCTGCATCCCGTATCTTCATGCGCTTCCGCGTGTAACTTTGCTTTTATTATCTAGAGCCATTGGCGCGATGTGTCTACAATTTCGCATATGCACCATTACCTCTTAAGTGATAAAGCGCCAGTGCAAGGTCCGTCAAGCATATTCATGAAAACTATATTATATTCCACGTTCTCCTCAATCTGATACTGACCATCATTGACGGCGTGTAGCATCAGGTTCTTCAGCTCAGTTAATTTGTTGTAATTCCTGTCCCATTGTGTGTTAATAGGTTACTGGGTACAGGCTTTTTGTTACGTGATTTACAGAGCTTGAGACATCTGTTATAGGCGCTCCTGAAAAGATGCTATGTATTAGTGACCTTGTGACCCTTTGATTACGGCTCCCCTGACAGACGTATCTGAGCTTCACAAGTCACGGATTCCGGAGCGAAGCACGTAACTTTTGACATAAATCGCATAACCTGCTCGACTACATGCAATAGGACCCACAAGAGTCCAAGGAACTGCTGGCATCAACGTCGAACAACCTTGCCTCATTCGGTGCACGCGATCAGTTGTCGCGTTCGTCTGAGTGTAATAAGGTACAACTAGAGAACGTTTTATGTCAATATTTCTTCGACTCTGCCAGTGCTCCGACCGGTAACAACAGCATGCGTTTCACCAATCCGATTGAGAAAACGCTCTCAAAAGCACCTTAATTTTTTTCTCTTGTGAATTAATTCAACCGTATAGACTCGAAACTTCAGGAGAATTTATCGGCCACGGAGAGCGCATAGGTCATCCCACCACGCTTCACATACAGCACTTACAAAGTCTATAAGAAGAAATTGATTGGGCGAAATGCCAGTGCAAGAAATAGAATTGATCTTTTCTTTTTCTGTGGTTTATAACTCTGGTACGTAGTGCACCATTGAGAGTTGATACGAACATCTTTTGCCATTTCGAGTCAATAAAATTGCGACTGCAATGTTTCGATAAGGTGTCCAGCGCCGGGATGTCGCAGCAGTTTATGCCAAAAGACGATCAACATTGTTCGTCTGAACACCAGCACAAACCACTATAATGTTTGAAGTTTCTTCTGCATCAGTAGCCGATTTTGCATCGTCAAATATTTACGTGATGCGGACAACGTTGTACCACTTTGTAACTACCTGACATGTCACGTCATTGCCTAGTTCTTCGGAGATTTTCATAAGTGGCGACACCCGAACATCAGGAATTCTGCTGAACACACCAGATTAACAATTATCGACATCGGCACTATAATGAATCGCTACATCGTATTCTTTGAGCTTTTCAATAACTCAATAAATTAAATTATTTTCAACAGGTAGTGCCCACTAATGTTCTTGTTTTTTTTATCGGTAAAGACGTCTCATGCCCACAGATTAAAATATCTAAACTTTGGCAGAACCCATTATATTTCTATTAGTCCTTTTTCGATGACGGCATATTTCAGTTCCACTTGCTAAATAGTGTGACTTACATATTGTGCCGATCACCTGTCGATTTCTAATAATAATCTCAGGTATCGGTCACAATTAACATGCTTGCTGTCGGGAAAATATAAATATTGCCATTTATCACTTTCTGCTTATATTGGGCATACGCTGCGTGGACCTCCTCTGGGAATCGCTAAGGTAGTATAGCACTTGTTGTCGAGAAACAGCTATGGTCTATAGAAATTCCACATGTCAAAATGCTGTTTTCATCTCCATCATAATCACGTACAACCATACATATAAAGAAACTGCTTTATAACCATAAGAAGCGGGATAAAATATATAACGAAAATGATTTAGACACAAAATATTAGTGAGATTTACAAGTTAGAGCGATAGAGAAAGAGTATCTAGTTACAATGAGGTATCTCACAGAAGTGAGGCAAACCTCTACACAACAACATTATAGTCAAGTCAAAATAAGCGCAAAGCAAGAACAGATGATGGGCAATTGATAATACTTGATATGTTCTAGGTTCGAATGTAACTTGTGTGTTTGTGCTGACCTATCAGCACCATTTGATGGTTAATATATTATTGATAATCTACGACTTTGGAAAAAAATTTCGGCGGCTGTGCACAATTTCTGTTCGGTACCTTCCAAAACAATGGCATCGTTAACGTACGCTGAAGTACAAAGTACATTGACACGAAGGAGTAAATCATTCTTTGGAACACACCAGATGCTTTCTTCAGATCAAAGTGTAAATGTGTAATGAAAATGACATTGGTGTAGGTCATTTGACCGAACGCGAATTTGCAAAATCACTTGTCACTCCTTAGCTGCAGAAACAGAATGTGCAATGGGATACAGATCAGGTTTACTCATAGCAATTAATTGTCGAACATCCGCCGCAGATCAAAGCGAACAATCCTTTTCCGCAAACTAAAACACAGGGCCTCGAAACACATGAGAATAGGTGTATAACGTCGGCATATATTATTTCCGGCATGGCCTGAGCAGCTTCCGCGAGACTTTGTTGTTACGGACCACATACTCTTGACAACCTTTAAAACGATCGATCGTATGCCCAGGGCATTCGTCGGAAGCATGGAGCTGGATTATAATGCCGCATCATAGTCGACTCTTTAAATCCCTCAAACAGCAGACTCCCTATCGACTATATGGGACTCCGATTCTTCGTGCCAGAAAGAAAAACACATTTCTATAATCAATATTACAAACTCATTTTCAAATATGGTCTAGGCCCAACAAAGCTGTCTAGGTTTCTGCATCTATAATATATATATATACCAATTAATTAAACGTCAGTCACCATTTTCGTGCAAAAAGCATCATGCAAGTATGCCCTCGTAGATCGTATATTGTTTAATAGTCAAGATATTGGCAATACCGAAACATCGACTTCAGTATCCAATTACATAGCCACTGTGCGACTTATTATCCACATCTTCTTTTACATGATATCCATCTGATTCGGAGCAGATTGTAGGTTACACTGCGAACCCTCTTCAGAAAGGCAATTCCTAGCACCATCATGCATTCAAATCTGGACAACACATCGACTATCAATGTGCGTGATGTGATGCATCCTGTTACCACCATGAAATGGCCGTTCTCTCAGAGAACAATACTGACGGTGATATCCAATAGACTATGCATTGCTCACTGTTGTTGGTTCCTTAACATATTGATATTGTTTACAAGCCACCGGTCGCAAAAAATAACTAAAAGGAAAAGGGCATTTGCATACTGCATATATGGGGCTCATCTGTGGTGTGATTGACCCCGGTTTGATGGCAATTATTGCAAAATTTTGTCGATCCTGGACTCGGTAAATAGCCATATTTGGAAGCCCCAAACAACAAAATGATGGCTTCACGCCTATGCAAACCCGGAGTAGACTAAGTTAATTTGAATAACCACCGCGTAACACACGCGATGTTATCTAGAAATCCCCCGGCAGTGGTTTGCCATTGAACGATCCATTAATTCTTGGACGGCCTCATGTAAAATTCGTGCTTCTAATGATAATTTTGGCACCGGAACGGATAATTAAATTTTGTCGAGGCAAAAATGTAGCCTCTCAACATCCAGCTGTGTAAATATAAGCTTAAAATTAGATAAAGCCGGACATAACTTGGCGATGTTTATGAAAACTCTGGAAGTGGTTCATGTGCTGCAAGGTTAGGACAGTTGCGATGGTTGATCACAATTATTCAAGCAGACACTGTAACAATCATATATAGTAAAGTTAAAGATCTTGCGTCGATCTAAAGCTGGGAAGCTTATATTTTAGTATTGACTCACGAACTATAATAAGGAAAATCACTATTTCGGTTCAAAGGCTGTCAATTCCATGGAGTGGAGTGAGGATTTATGCCCTGAAGTGGGTCTGTCTCCTACACGAAACCCGGAAAATCGGGCAAGCGTTTAGCTAGCACGCGGCGGACCAGCACTTGATACGAAAATACAGGAAAGGCAATCGACCGCGTGCTATCAAAGTGAATAAAAAATGATATTTAATCATCTTCCCCGCTTGGTAAGCATATTCAAAGATGCAACAGACCTCAGTAGAAACCTCAGGTGGTGACAACAACTCTTGAAATCAGGAATTGCATGGTTTATTATTGAAAACTTTGTTTTATAACCTAACTAAGCCATTGATTTCACTACAATTAGCGATAGTAAAATTTACGGCACAATTACACTAGCACATGCCTTCGTGCCATTCGACATGAATTCATCACAGTAAATGCAAAACGCTAAATATTCGTAGACAATTTGAAAAAAAACCATTAAGTGGTATCACAGAAATTGAAAACATCATTAGTTCAAGTTATCAACACGTGGATGAAAAACAAAAAAACCAATCTTATTATGAAAAACCGAAAAATTTTGCTAGGTTTGACTGATTCTTTATACTTTGTATTGACATGTAATATTATAAGCATGTTTAGATTGCTAACGACAAGCAGGCCAAACACTGCCTCACATCATCTCATTCACCAAATGTTGATCAGAAATTCCATAACTTGCTCGTAAATATGCTTTCGCAAATGGAGAAGTATCTGAACTACGAGATGACTCCAAGGTTCGATCTCATCAAAATTAGGTTCTTATTCGCCGTCAGATTCCAATACAAAAATAAAAAATTTAAACAGCCGCGTCACCAAAAATGCATGGTTTTTAACTAGTGGGCAAAGTTTCCTTCAGCCGCCGAAACTTGCCCTTCACGTCTGGAACGCTTGCTCTCATTCCGTCACTACACATTTAACAAAAAAGGTTACAGCGCAGTTAGACCAAACTTGAGGCTTCACATGAAACGGGATGGTGGCTGTGTCCCTTTATGACTCGGCAAGATTCGTGCAACCATTCCCGGGTTGACTAGCTCGGGCCCGCTATATGGAAGTGACTTTTGTATAGCTGGAAATGATAATAAGGTTCTACCAATTACCTTACTGTATTTAACCAGTCGTCGAACAACATAACAAGACTACCGCCAGCTGCAACGCACTGACGCGTTTCGACCTTCCATGATATTCATCAGAGTACGACGGCAAACTGACTATCGAGGATCAAACCGCATTGAATATATATGGAAATCAAATTTAGATATGCGGCTCTCACCTCTAGCAGTCTTGCATACATTGAACTTGACTGGAAATGTCGGCTGCACAATTTCTATGCAGTCACGAACATTAACTGTTTGCAGCTTTCGCCACAGTCAAGTTCAATGTATGCGAGACTGCTAGAGGTGAGAGCCTCATATCTAAATTTGATTTCCATATATATTCAATGCGGTTTGATACTCGATAGTCAGATTGCCGTCGTACTCTGATGATGATCATGGAAGGTCGAAACGCGTCAGTGCGTTGCAGCTGGCGGTAGTCTTGTTATGTTGCTCGACGACTGGTTAAAATACAATGGGATTGGTGTTTACTTGAAGCTCGCAAACTTTATTTAAAGAAAAGGTGTAACCAATTTTGATTCAAATCAAAAGGCCGTTCATAACAGCGCCGAACTTCCATTCGTCAATAATTCTGTTAATCTAGAAACTCAGGTGTCACCGAAGCAATTCCGGTGAATTTCTGGACCCAAGCAGGGATAGACAAGCCATCTATGATTGGATACTCTTATTGATGATATCGGTTACTGGATCACGGCTCACAGCAGACGTACAAACCAAGAGATAATTAGATGGGCCAAAATATGTGCGAAATTAAAAGTAATCAGATTTCAGTGGATTGACCTGGCTAATTAGGCTTAATTGCAATGGGTTGCAATATATAACACCGTGATGAAAATCGAGGTAGCCGTTTATTATAGCTTATTGTATTTTAATGAAGGCCAAATCTGGAGAATATACGTTCTAGACTTTTAATTATCTGTGGCGTAATTGTAGAGGCGTATTCACAATTATTTATTCAAATACGTAATTATCATAAGCGATTAAAACTTGGTCAACTACTTACAAGTTTAATTAAAAAATAAAATTACGTCATAACCCAAGCTGGCCCAAAACACGAGGTTGATAAACCAATGAAATAAGATCACTACTTTATAACACAACAAAGTATAAGATGGTCCCCTTTATCGAATATTATCAAGGGCAATATGTGAAAATCCAGTCATATTCTCCAAACTTAAGAATGAATACAATTATTCAATAACAGAGAAGATGCGGCCATCCTCCGACTGTTAACTTTCCGTGACAGAGTTTCTATAGAGATTACTAAACACATAATGACGGCATAGAAACAACACAAGCAAATTGATAAAAGCTATAAAAGCTAATAATTAAAGCATAGAATTAAGATAGAAACCCATAAAAGCAAATCTTTTCGTATACATCAGACCTTTTCCGTTACTAGAATCGAAATCATAAACTATATACAAAATGACGCTTTAAATATTAACTTTCAGCAAGCGTATTTGATTTTTTAAATAAAGCTAATGCATATCTTGCAGAACAGCATCCCATAACAACGCCAGCTTCCTTACACCCAACAATGCAGCCACATTGACTGATAAAATTTCAAAGAAATAAAAGAGCTGACAGTAGATAAGCCCTAACATTTTAAAGAAATCCAAAAAAAACATAGGAGACGATTCGAGCTTACTGGAAACTCATCAGTAAGAACCGGTACTACACTCTACACCCACTATATATTTGGTCAAGATTTCCTACACGAATATGTATATATCATGATTTCCGCGAAAAGTTAAAACTGTTATCAATCAAAGCCAGATTATGGATATGCTGGAATAACGGGTGCGTAGAAGTAGTTTTAGATCTAAATGTTGGTGAAATCCATTGTGTTAGTACCATGTACAGACTCGGCAGCCAGTGACGGTTCCATGAACCGACTCGGTCGCCATAGTGTTGGTAACCTTTATAGGCTCGGTACGTATAATACATTGAGTTAACGCCTCTATTGCTTGTGTACACATTCGTATAGGAGACTGTATCATCCAATTTTTTTACATTACTTGATCAAATATATTGCGGGTATAAGGCGCAGTAGCGGCTCCTACTGAAAAGCCACCAGTAAGTACGAAACGCATGTGTCTTTCCCGACTTTCGTTTATCTTTTTGGTCATATTTGAACAATTTTTTTGCTGTATGCACAACACCTAATACATAATTGCATATATATTAGTTCTTTGCAACAAACAATAAATAATATAAAGTAAGTCCTTGTCAATATGATAATTCAAACGCCAATCACAAGATTAATTTTTACAAAACATCTGGAATGAATTTCGTACTCATTAGAACATTCCATGAAAAAAATTAACATTCATAGTCATACTCTCCATAGAAAATTACCAACAACTACGAGGATACTAGGCAAACCTTCACGAAATTGTTAATTTTATTTATACAAAGACATCCAGCAACATTGGTTTTGCTCCTGGAGGATCATGCATACCGAGCCCAACTATAATCCTATATTAAATTTATAGCATTCTCTCTAAAAAAAAGATATTGTGGTAATTTTTTACACTTCTTAAGCCTTTGGCACAGCCACTACATCTGCTATATTAGCACAACTCTCTTTTAAATATCTCCCTCGCAGATAATCCGTTCTGTAAACAAAAACCCCATTTTTCAATTTTGTCCAGTAATATTAACCCACGCGTTTCAGAATTAGAGCTATACTTCTTTTAAAAATTACTTTCTATTACAAATAAATAATAAATTATCTCTATCAAATATGCACAGAATATAGCCAAATGTTTCAGCCATACCACATCTTTAGCAAAAAATATGAATATATTATATAAATAGATACTTACAATGGCTAATTAGGCTTCTCTAAGTATTAAACTGAAACAGTAAATTCTTTACAACAAATAACTTATCTTATCTTAATTCCAAAAATGATCTTGAAATTCTTATAACGTATTTAAAACTAAAACAAAATATAACATCTATTTTTACTAGAGCTTAATAATAACCTATTTCTACGGAGCTTAAGCTCACACCTTTTTAAAATATATTTTCTATCTCGTATAGAATATGCACTGATTTCTCGGCAACCTGACAAAGTTGAGAAAATACCAGCATACATTCTCAGATGCGCTTACTCAATTTCAACCTTAATTTCTTATATAAACACCTGTATCCTTTATTGGTGTACATCACGATCATCATCATCACGAGCAGCTACGCAAAGCCGTTAGTAACTGATGTTTTACTGTCATATAACCACGAAAAGAAAAAAATTAATTAATTAAATATAATTTAATTAACAAATACATTTTTTGACGATAATGATGTATTACGGGAATCAAGGTTATATAAGCATAATCACCTACAAAAAACACAGAAGTGAGACAAAATAAACCACTACACACTATTGTCCTAAACAACTTTAAGGCAAGGCAGTATCGAATCAAGGTTATATAAGTATAATCACCTACAAAACACACAGAAGTGAGACAAAATAAACCACTACACACCATTATGTCCAAAACAACTTTAAGGCAAGGCAGCATCGATACTATAGCTTTCCATTAGTTTCAATTCCTCACTAATTTTTAGTTCTCCCTTTAAATTCAGTCTATCCAACTTTGAAATCTTGCATAACTCTAAATGTGATTGTAAGCTAGACACGCTGCCGCTTTTACTTAGGATCTTCTCTTGTAATTATCTCAAATTACCGGTATTTATTGCATTTTGAGCTAGTGGGAAGTTATACCAACAGATTTATCATTCTCTTTTCAACAAACACCGCAACGGATGTAATTGAATAACATGTGTGTTGTAATAGAGACAGTCCTCTGTTGTAATCGAAATTATCGTTGAATATAATCATAAATTCGGTTTGTTAATAAATAATAGAATTGAGTTCTGTATTCCTAATAGTATACATCCACTGTCTTTCAATTACATTTCTCTAATAAATTATGCTTTTAACCACAAAACACATTTAAACACATTTTAAAATTCTCCACTGGCTAATTTACGCACTTTTACGAATTAAGTCTACACTATTATTCAAATTCATACGCTATGCATTTGTTTTGACAGATTGATTGTATCGGTGAAATCATTAACTACAAATATAATTTTTTACTTTACTGGGGCTGACTCCTTTTGGAGGATAAGCCGGCTCCAGTGACATTTCATGGAGTTTCTTGGGAATTTGGTACAAGTGGTGTCCCCTCACCACTCGGCTTTTTGATCGAGGACGCACCTCTAGCCTTTGCACATCCAAGCGCAGTCTGCAAGGCAGCAGTAAGTTGCATGGTTGCCGGTGGCTGTTGAGAGCTCATTCGCCATTCGGAAGTACGGGGTACTGTCCAGGAGTCCATGTAATCCTGTAACTACAAATATCACTATTAGTGTATGAGATATTTCGAACACTATAAAAGTCTATTATCATCACACAAGCACAAAATTAATGAAGCTTTTTGTTCTCAACATGCTTACGATATAATACAATAAATGGAGGCCTAGATCTGCTGCATGTTGGAATCCAGAGCACTATCAATTAGGCATAATTAACCAGACATCTCCATTAAACTCTATTTTCCGCTAAACACCTACATATTTCGGCTTAATCTATTATCTCTTGGTCACTGAGAGTACGCTGCGCTGCGATAATTTGTATAGCATCGAAAATAATACTGTTCTTATCATGATATAGTCGGCCTACTGCTGCGGTCTAAGTCAACCACCGAAGTCAAATTGGTCGCCTGGCGAGAAATAAAGCAGTATCCAAACCAGCGCAATCGATGTTTCATAACTAGGATCGACGATGCTGAAACGCAAAAGAACGCCCGTATAGAATTGCTGACTCGTTATCAGATTGATTAATAACTCCTGACGCGCAGTTGTCAATGATTTCAAACAAATCGGGCGAATACATCGTTCAACGTGGTCCAGATGTTGGCAGCTACAGCATGTTAACTGTCGACTCTCCGCAGCATACGGAAGAACCAGCAGGATGCCACAATTGAAAACATTGGTATGGTGCTTAATTGAATATCTTGACGATGCTATATTTGGTAATTTTCCGTGTCAAAATAAGCCATAACAAAAGATTTTGATTCGTTTGGCTTAAGACCGTGACAAATGAATACTTGTTAAGTTAAGGTTCTTTTTCTGCTACCGTTACAGCACCATCAAATTATTCGAGGTCAATGAGCCAGTCATCACCTATTCAGTGGAGTGCTTCGGTGACCTCAACGACTGCATCAATAATAAAATTGAACAAGATTTGGTAATGACATATCCTTGACAAAAAAACAGAACCAATCGTAAATAGTTCAGAGGCTCACAATAGTTTGTAAAAATTTGTCCACGTTGCCATCAGCAAGCACAGCTCGCCGTAAACACATTCAAGAGGCTTAATCAGAAGCACCTAAATAGCTTATAAAAGGAACAAAATTTGGTTGTTGTTGCCGCTGTAACAACTCAAGAATGTAGCGGAATATATGTTTATCCACAAAGAATATTTCCGATCAAAATGCCGTCTGAGTGGACATTTTCCGCTTCTATCGCTTTTCGCAAATTATTCCGCTGAAAAATAAGTACTGCCTTTGGTCTACTATAACGGAAACCGATTATACAAATGTTAGAAGGAGTGCTAGTGTAGATTAGCACGACACCCTTCCACTCCTTAGGGGCAGATTACGCCCACGTTCAGGCAAAGAGTATATGCAGATCCCTATCAACCTCCATTCCACCGAATTTAAAAAATATAAATAAACTATTTGTTCAAATTCTTATTGGGATATAACATTTATTAAACATTTACATCGAATTTGAACTCCTCTAAAGTACATTTTGAGCATTTCAAGTATGCAATATATCAACGATCTTCTACGATCTCTTTGCAAACTCAATTGCGCTGACTTAAACTGATGAAAAATAGTGACATTTTATTATTAAAAATCTAACTTAATTTAAATCTTTGTATATATATATATAATAGAGAGAGAGAGAAAGAGAGAGAGGACTGGCGTTTACATCAAGATGGCAAGCTTTAATTAAATAATCAATTGATATAATTGTTTGACCCCAGTATTTTAACGTCGTGTCACTTTATTACCAATGATCATCTATTTCCCAATGAATTTGGCTAGCAATTGTGATATTTTTCTGACATAAATCCATGAAAAGATCAATAAAAAGTAAGGGAAACATTTAAAGAGTAGGTAAATTTAGCTATATGGAAACATCTACTCAAACAACACACAGAAACGAGGCCACAGCCTCGGACATAACATACGCACCAGTAAGCTACATGAAAACGAAACCCTGGACCTATAACATTCTTGCGGCTTTTAGTGTAACGATGTGAAGTAAAACCACACGACGTATTAAATATGGTTAACAGCAAGTAAAACCATTAAGAAAATGACAATTTGAAATCAAATACAAGAATGTCGCTGGGCCGATGCGATGCCATATCATACAAAGTCGCAAACCAAGAAATCAATGTAAGTCATCCTCGAAGAAGCAATTTCAAATTACGAACTTGCTTGTGAATAAATTTATTTTTTGCTGTGACTCTCTGGTTTTCGTACGTCATATATCAACGGGTTGTTGAATGATGGAATAGGGCGGTATTGGGTATTTGGTCTGTAGGCATATGCGAAACGCGCAATTGATGTATCGTGAATAATTTTAGCCATCAATACTTTTTCCCCATATTTTTTTCAATATAAATTTATTCTTTTTCAAAATAAATATGTAAATATTTAGGGTTGGTAATGTAAAAGTTCTTTTTCCTCATCCACAATCATTGTTAAGGTAACTTCGAAGCGACTTCTGTATTTCATGACCCCAAGTGGTCTGTCATTAATGCTTTAGATTCATGCATTACTAAGATAATTTAAATTTTCAGACTTCATTAGTCGCAAAGCCTTGTTCACATGCATAAATTAAGAAGTAGAAAGCGACAGTTCATGCTTTATCGGAATATATGACACGCCAAAATACGCACGGTGGACTTCCAGCAGTCTTTGGTTGTCCACGTGCGCCAAACAGATCAAAAGATGGTTTATCCATTGTCTCTTGGAATGCGAGTGAACTTACCTCGCGAACTATTTAATCTTTTACAGCTGCTGAAATACACATTTTATGTCTCAAGGAGACCAGAATTGCTCTGATCACTGCACGATGTCTCACTCCTGCTTGTGTTGAATTAAATTTATTTGAACTACGTTTTACATCTTACATAAAGCCTCAGAGATTTAATCAATGCCAATTGGTCGGCGAAATGTGATCGTATGTAGATGGACATTTCGGTAAGCAACCGTTTGTATCACAGTATCCTGGCCGCCGGAATTAGATTAAAATTCAACTTTATGATAAGCCCATATTGCGCCAGAATATCCATCACTGAAAAGGAATAAAATTGTGTAGACGGGTTGCAGGGATGCTTGTGCTTCTACCGATAGCTAATAAATAGCATATGGAGGTATATGAAGGAAACACTTAAGCAGACCCGGACTTGCCTAGCTATGATAAATATGAGAACTTGTGTGCTATCACCAAAGCTCTTCTAAACACATCATCTACTGAGAAACTAAGTTTCTGTGCGTTTCTCTATGGTTAAATTCGCCTACTGTTTGTCTAATTGGTGTATCGATCTGTTCATGGATCTATGTCAGTGAAATGTCACCATTGCATGATGATTTCATACTTTTCATTGGGACATCGATTATAATCATTTTTAATAAAGTGGCAGACTACACTCAAATACTTCGCACTGCGTCAAAGAAATTATAAAACTGATTGTAAGAGCATCTATAAAACAATTGGCAAGGTAGCTTATTTATAATGTGACTGCAAAATAGGAAATCGTCATAGTATCTAATTAATTTGTCAGCACAAATTCGGTGTTATAGAGTATCATAAGTATCTGCACAAACTCTTTGCCTGAATGTGGGCGGAATTCGCTCCTAATGAGTAAAAGGGTGCTTTCGATTATGTCTCGCGTTTAAGTTTTAGGCGAGCTATGCTAAATGATGGCGTCCAGGCCAATATCGTTCGATTGCTTCAAGCCCATTATAATGACACATCGGCATGTGTATGCACTATAAAGAGCTTTTGTATCCTCCTGTGAATGGTTTCAACATTTGGCGGGGATGTGTCATTCATCCCACTTTGTTTACTTTTGTTTCTGATGCAGTCTTTGTAGGTGTCACCAAAGCATTCCAAGGAACGGAGAGCGGTTGTAGAAGCCGGCTTGTTGACGCTGAAATCTCTAATGACGCCATTCTGATAGTAGAAAAGGAAGACGAACTTCAGAGAACCACCAATTGTGTCAAATATCGTTCAAAATGTTACCTTACTGTCATTTATTAATTATTTTGTTTACAGAATCTCTAGTGCCATTAGACAGATCAGCTTATGTTGAGAATTCCACCGATATCGGATTAACTGCAACTTTCTGACAAATTTTCGATCCTCTTAAGAATAATCTGTCTATTTCACTGAACATCAAGACCAATGTCTTCGAAACGAACTTACTTTCGATTCTGCTTTATGCCGCAGATTGGGTAGATGAAATACTGTAGTTGCTAGCGACTGGACAGTATTTTGATTGATGTATTCGATCGATTTGACTTAAGTCAACGGCTGCTGAGCGTCAGGAGGCAATAATCAAGAGCAAAGTTTGCGGGCATACTATTTCTATACGGCAGTTCTTTGACGTATGATAAACATCGTACCTTGTTATGGAAAGTCAATCGCGCTGGTTAGAAAGCAGTTCGAGAAGGATAATTTTACATACTACTCGCGAAGTCCCTAAAGCAACTTCGATGCTTGGCTGAAATCACAGGAGTGGAGGGATAGTCGGATACTATCAGTGGCGACAGCAATCACATGATCAAGGCGTGCAAACACAGACACACACACACACTATCCAATAAATAATTAAACGGGCGTAATATTCAGAAGTCTAGCGATGAGTAGTGTTCATTGAAGAGACTTGATTAATAACGCTTTATCGGCAGTGTCTCATCTGGATCCCACCATGTCAGTAAAGCCTTAAATGCCAATTAATAAAAATCTGTACTCTAACGATAAAAATAAACCTGAAATTCATCATGAGTTCAATAAAGAAAGCCAAACCTCGTATTTCAGGAACTAACAGTGATAACTGTCCACATTAAACACATTAACAGAGATCAATATAACGGTAAGTGAGATTCAGAAGAACCTAGATCAAAGTTTAAAATGCGAGGACTTCTCCTCTGGACTACTCGATATCCAACAAAAGTAGTCAAGCATCAACTTTGAGAAATACAGTGATAATTACGATCCGATACAGATCGGGAAGCATCGCCAGCCATTTTTACCTCATTTCCATTAATTATAGTGCATGTTAGCACAAACACGAGCGCGAGAATCGAGCGAAGAATTTTAATTTGTATCACAGGATTCAGGACAATGGACCCAGTACGAGCATTTACAGCCGACAAGTCATCAGGTCAGAAGTTCCTAGGGTTAAATAACATTCTTTCGATTGCACGCATGGAAGTTCAGCGCTGCATAAATCTAAAAACGTAGTTTTAACAGCCGGATCAACGTGATAATCTGCATGGAGTTGTCGAACAAAGCAGTTTAGCTATAAAAGCTTTGAAACGAGTTTAAAATGGCAAAAATCCACGAATCATCACTGTTAATAGGTTGCTTCACATTAGAAACGTACACTTTCATTTACATCGAAAATTCAACATTCATGTGTACATCCACATCAGCTCCGTAATGAATTTTGTCTCTTATCAAAATTAATGTTAGAAGATAATTGGATTCCTGTCGAACGTAGTGCAGAGGCATATGAAAATTATGTTAGTTAATGCTTATCAAGTACATTGGAATTATAAAAACTCATATGATGAATCCAACTTTAAATTCATCGGTAATTACAACTAGCATATCAAACTTAGAATCATATATAGTACTAGTTTGTTAGTCCGGTTATGGTAGCCAGAACGCAAAGGGCAAGTTACGGTTGCTTAAGTCAACTTTGCCCATTGGGCATCGCGCAGAACAAAAAGGATATCCTTATTTGCAAAGTCATGAAGGGTGGATGAGCGAAAGCATGTTACTGCACACAGCTTTATCGCCGATTCCACCTCTTTTCTTCACAATCTAACAGATTACCAATTATCGAAAAAAGTTTATGCAAGGTATCATTTATCAAACCTAGGTTTGGTTTTAACCTTAATGCATCTAATATGCGAACATTGAAAGAAACTATACATATAACAGAATGCATAAACCTAAGAGAATTACAAATCTGTGTATGCCATCCATATCTACACGTAATCGGCTACGAATCTCTTGGTCTACGATGTTACCTCAAGTCGGACAATGGGACATCGGTATTGTCTTAGCTCACAAGCTTAAGCTTGTTTAACCGAATGGATTTTAAACAACAGCCGACTTTGTGCAGCACGCTTAAAGACGTCAGCTAAAATCAATGTCAGAAAATTTAATCAACGTTACATATTCATTGGATCAGCATATGCTCCTATCGATTGCAGCACAGACGACAGAGATGACGCGCTTTACTCCGACCTGAGCTCTTTACTAAGTAGAGAACGAAATTCATATATAGTCTCAGTTATGCGTGATAGAAATTTTCATGTTGGACGCTTAAGCTCGACAGAATTTCATTTAGGAGGCAGATATATTTTAAGGGCAACGGATAACGATAAAGGTGAACGACTGATGGACAGCTGCATGCTGCATAGAATTTACTTAAGTAGGATAATCTTACGACATAATTAAAGGTGTTACACCACATGACATCCTCCAGCCCCCAGTCAAATGTAGACTCAGGAATACATTGTAGCAATAAGTTATAGATGATGTAAATGCAGTCAGGAATGCTGATCGCTTTGCAACACATGTCGATTTGAACCATGCACTTATCTGTTGCATATTTACAAACAAATTTTACTGAAGAATACACCTCATACGCATGTTATAGTCAGTCCCGATCTCCAAGCACATGCCTGTATCAACACAGCGGAACGCTTATATCAATCAACCATCAGAATTAGAAATACAGAATGCAATTCCAATAACTTAAACGTCACAACTTTGCAGGCCTCGTTGAATTGCTTCCGAGCTTACTTAAGGGTGGTGACAAAATCATTTCTTAAGCGTTGACCTATATATTTCGTACTATATTAAACGAGACCATGCCGCTTGTTTGGAGTGAGTCGACTATCATTCCCATCTTCAAAAAAATAAATCGTAATTCGTATGGTAACTATCGTGACATTAGCTTGACTCCAGCATCAAATAGGTTATTTGCTTCGTTTATCTTACGCCGTCTTAGTACCTCCAGAAAATTACAAAACAAAGAACAAGCCGTATTAGGACCAGGACGAGTTTGTATAGGTAAAACTTTCAATTTGAGACACGTTCTTACACAGCGAAACGTATATCGCTGTCCCGTAATAACCATCTTTTAAATATTAAGTGTATATTTTACTCAGTGGATCGCAATGGTCTATTTGATATTGTCGAAAAGTACTATGAATTTTAAATTAATAAGAAGTATACGTGCTCTTTACACCATCAATCCTGGTTGCATTAAGGTCTAGAACGAATTAAAATGAAATTACTACTAGCAGTGATGTCCACCAAGGTTACCCACTTTTCCCATTTTCGTTTTATTCTGTAATAACTGATTTAATATACAATTCTCTTCCATGCGTTCAGGATGCAGATTTCGAAGTTCTTTCCAAAAGTAGTTTAATCGATATCTTATTATTATTCGACTACTGAGATTCTTCCAAGTCCATTTTTAATAAATTTGCTGTCTTTTATCCGACTTCCGGTAAGAAATTTGCAGCCACTAAATGTAAGATACTTACACAAGTTCGCCCACTACTCAGGTGAATCTGAGAATAGTGTTCACTACAGAAACTTTCTCTAACCCTAGCTATTTATGGATAAATGAAAGTAACTCATTATTACCTAACGTTTGTAAATGTAAAATACATGTATACGTTGTGAATTGAAGAGCAGTACGTGACAAAAACAGCTCAGATCAACTACAGTACGTGGATACCATAAGACCCACTCGTCTGCCACGTGAACATCACAATTCTTTGGCTGAAACCCTGTGATTTGGCATTAAATAGAGTTCAATGGTAATCCTGTTGCACATATCTAGTAGAATAATGGTCGTGTTTATGACGCGATACAGTGAAAACCGAAAGCAAACTACAGGGGTCTATGTGGCCTCAATTCTGTGTTATATATGTAGATATACTCATATAAGCAAGATCTGTTATATATGTAGATGTACTTATATTAGCAAGACACTTTTGTAAATCACTCTGTTTTAATAATATTTCCACTTTTAATGTTTCTTATTCGTTTTTTCCTCCGATGATTATATGGCAGTGTAGCATCAGCTACTAACGTCTACTGCCGTCCGTGATGATGATAGCAAACACAATAGCCGAATAACACTATTTATTAAATAACATTTAGATAGAGAGCAAATTCAGTAATATATTTGAAAGTAAAAGTTATTTACTAATATTTTTGTTCTTAAAACCATATGACCAAAACTGTACGACAGATATTTTCTTATGGATGTAGGAATAAAACGGTTCACACACTTCAATATTAATAAAGACAATTTAAGATTAACATACGTTCAACTAATAAAATGAGGAAAATAATGTATCCAAACTTAAAGCATAGTAATGTTCACTCAAAATGGCAGCTACGTATTGGATAATTGTTTAAAAATTTACATTGTATAATAAATGAAATGTTTATGAAATATGTTCAGCACACAAAAATAAATTACTTAAAGTAACTCACTTTGTTCTTTCTGGTTTGAAGTTATTTGTCAACTCATCGAATAGAAATTCATTCATCTCCATAAATGTCTTTAGAACATTGTATACTAACGCAATAATAGTCTGATTCCAATGCTCTCTTGAGATACGATAGAATGAAGGAAACAGTATTGGCATTAATACTTGATGGTTTTCTTCTATTAATGAAACGATATATTCGTTATTCCAATAGAATAGCGCTCGCTCGGCAACCTAAAACAAAGCAATTCATTAATGATTGAACATAATAATATTAAGTTATAGAGGTAGTGAACTACCTGAAAGTGGGGGCTTGATGCCGACCTGGCTATTTGCTTGAACAAAGGTACCATTACTTTGGTAAACTGTTGTGGTTCAATGATATCGAGAATTTCCTCTATTTCACCCAAGAACATCACCTCCTTTTGAGAGTAGGTCTTTGGCCAAAACTTCAAAAGACCCAAAATAATACGTTCAGTAAGTGTAGGATCTTTATCAATAAATTGAACTACACAATAAGCTAACTGAAAATGAAATTAAAAACAAATTAAATACCTGTGCGTGAAAGAAACCTAAGGATTTAGCTTTATGTAGTGGAATCAAGACCTTAACCAAGAATCGTATGTGTTCAGCCTTTAATGGTAAAGCAAATCCGTTAATTATGCTCCCGAGGATTTCTAGAAGTTCCCCAACACCGTTGAACATTTCCGTTTCATATATAAACCTTTAGTAATCTCAGAATAAAAGTTACCTTAGAAATATATTATTAATTTGTTTTCGGATAAAAGAGCGTAAACCCAAAAATTTCCCATATATACGGTGCACTACAGTCTTAAGTAAATCTCTTTCTCTTGGATCTTCACTATCAAACAATTCCAGCAATTGAAGCACGAATTTCTGATCTACATACTTTTTCACTGCAGTTGGCTGGAAATCGGAAGACTCCAAAACTCGAAGAAAGAATTCATACACATACTGTCATGAGATAAAATGGAATGTTTACCAATAAATGAGGCCAAGAAGCTTCCAAAACCGGATCATCTTCTTCTGGGTCATAATCAGGATTGTCACTAGGAGGTAATGTTCTGAATATATTACAGGCAATCTTAGAATATTCGATAAAATAGCAAACCATTGTGACCATATACTGATAGGTATTTTCTTGCAAAACTCCTTTTGCAACAGTAACATAGTCAACAAGCTCATTTAAACAAGCCCTCTTTATTTCTTTACTTCCCACATCGCTAATAGGATCGGTGAAATCAAACACAACGCAACATTGTTGCAATTTTTTAATGAAGAGTTCCTGCTGTTCCGCCGCTGAACAATCTTGAAATTAGACAAATGAGGATCAAACCTTTGTTCAAGGGAGGCAATTGAACCAACTCAGTTGGAGCTTTCGGTCTATAGTGAGAGGATCCTTGAGTACGCTTTTGTTTTTTTACTTTTATTTCATTTTTAACTCTAAAAGGATCTAGTCTGGAACTCTCTTTTGACATCTTATTTTGTTGCTTCGAAATTTTGGTAAAAAGAAGAAAATAAACTACGTAAAATAAATTCTATAAAATGATAATTTTTGTAAAAGCTAGAGGTATTCATCAAAGCAACATAACACAGGAGATAACCGTAGCAAGCACATAAACTTAAAACATTAAATATCGACAAATTTTTGCAGTATAAAAGATAATTTGTCGCAAATCACTGGAGAATTTTAATTTTCAATAAAAAAATTGAAATTCAAGTTCCATTTTCTAATTTATTGACTTCTTAAAAAATTAGAGAGTTTAAATATTTTTAATAATTTGCTTAGATATTATAACTGGCAGACATTCTAATGAAATAATAATTGCGGTACAAGCAAAGAGAAATATACTGTAAATTGATGGCTGACTACATTCTTCCTATTTCCAAATTATTAAAACCATCCAAATTAAATATATGAAATCTTTCATTTAGCTTAAATGTAAGATGCAATTGCATTGAAAGACTTTTGGACAATAAGAAAGCACTTGAGCTGACCTAGCTATTAACCAATCACGAACTTCCTGCAAGTAATCAATTCTGTATGCACAACCAACTTCCAGCGCAACAAATTCCTTCTTGCTTGTGATCTTCTCTCGCCATTCAGTCGGTCTTTGCCTATGCTATTTGCCTTGACACGCTGTTTTACACGCGCTGTTTCACTAGCACTGTTTGCCATTAATCATTATAACTCTGCTGATGCGCTTCCAGACAATCACGAGCACTCAAATTATCAATCGGATTAATGAGTTGTCCAGACTCTTAGTATTGCATGCATATAATCAGCAAAATTTATCGTGACCCTCAAATTAGCATTTTTCATATCCTGTCCATAGACCACAAGCCAAAAAACAAAAAACCAGGCGTATGGCAGCGAGATCTTCTAGCCAACCATCACACTTGTGGTATTTTACTGTGTTTCCAACGGCCCCCATTAGATCGACGCAACAGCCACTCTTACCATGGCGGATTGATCTAAATTTGCCCAACACTTTGCTAGTAAATTAAAATTGGCTACTGCGCCAGATACCTAATGAAACTGTTGCAACATTTTATAGCAGATTTTTTAAATAAATTAATCTTTGTTAAGCAAGTACGGCCAATTGGTTTAAAAATACAACAGAATGACTGGATTTTGAACTCTTGTGAGTTTCTATGCACCACTGTGAAATATTCATTGTGTCTTAGTAAAATCTATCGAGATTCTCGAAACCCGAGGTAAATTCAAGCTAGCTTGGAATAAAATAAGTCCCATCTCCTGCACTATATATGCCACTAGATTACAGTTTGTATCACTGCATCCTTTATGGTTTCGGAGGATGTGCTATTGCATAAAAGTTTTCCATTTGAACCAGTGGACTGGTGCCTATATGAATCCAATAAGAAAGAGTCATGAAGTTGGAACTAGATCTGGTCATTTTGCAATATCTCCACCATTGGTGGAGAATGTTGCGAGCAAGCTATTCTCTTTTTCAAAAATTTTCAAAATTTACAATCAATTGCCAAAGGGGCTTAGAGAAACGCCTCTATCTAAAATGTCTCTTAAATTTTTATCTACCGAACCAGAAAAAGTGTTCAATCCTGCTGATATTTTTAATTTTGATTATGATAATACTTTCTCATGGTTAAATAAAAGACAGGATTAATTGTTTTTCAGCAACATAATTTCTCGAGATTCTATCTTCAAATTTTGTATTATTAAAACTGAAATGTTATGCATTATATCATCTTGTTAATCAACAATGCATACAATCAATTATTAGTCATGGTTACCTTTTTTCTTACAAACTGTTATACTCGAATTATACCTTAAATTTTTCTAATTTTGATGAAGAATCTATCACTCTTTACAGCTGAACTTTCTGATGCTGATAAATTGTACAGTACAACTAATTGCACATATATATGTGATGTGATATCTTTTTATATTGTACATTTTCTAATTTTATTATTTGATAGAACATGTGTGGTTTGAATCCAAATAAAGATATTCTATTCTATTCTATTCTATAATAATACTTTTAACGATGTAAGACGACAACGTATGTGCAGTTTAATATTCTTTTTAGAATTATTTTGGACCAGAAAATATGAAGAACTGAAAGAAACATTCGCATTAGATAATATCTGGTATTGGCCCGTGATTAGTAAAAGTTTGCGGACTTTGTATGAAAGTAAAAGTTATATAGTAACCGATGAAAATTTTTTGACTTTACAGATGGATTTAACACTTAAAACATAAATTTTATTAGGCACTTGCGTCAGTCCAGAAAGTATACTTGTATCTACAGCTCGGAAAGCTTGTCTTGAACAACCACCGAAATATAACTAAGGAATGCCTTAAGATCTCTTATACGTCTCAAAGCTTATTTTATAATAGCAACGATATGATTTCTAGAGTTTTGACATACCATTTTTGTACTATGTAAAATAGGAAGGCAGTACCGCTTGATTTCAGTGTTTCGAAGATCATTTCTTTATACAAAGTACAGTCGTTATTCTTATGATAACTATCCTGGCATAAACTTGACTCCAGTTGTATCTAAGTATTTTGCTTCGATTATCTTACGCCATCTTAGCGCTTCACGCACATCATATACTAGAGAAGAACCAGCCGAATCGTGGTCATGACGAGTTTGTATAGATAATGTTGATACTCTAATGCTGTATCTGTTTAGCAAAAAATATATATTAATGTTCCGAACAAACCGTCTTTCTAGAATTCGAGGGTTCATTTGACCCAGTGGATCGCAATGTCCCATTCCACATTCTGTCGAAATGTGGTATTTTGAAATATTGTACGCGATGTCTACACAATACCTTCTGACCGCGTTAAAGTCTACAAATAATTGACACACAACTTTACTACCAGGTGTGGTGTTAAACAATGTTTTTGACATTCCCCATATTTGTTTAATTACCTAATTGATGCTTTAATGAAAAACAAATTTCTGTAAGTTCAAGATGTAGGTATAAACGTTCTCCCTGTATCTAGAATAGTCAATCTAGTCTATGCTGATTTTATTGTATTGTTATTTGAAAATCGAGATTCTGCTCAGGCCAACTTTAATAGATTTGCACCCGTTGTTACGTCTTAACATAAGAAATTTACATCCTCTAAATATAAACTACATTTTAAGTATTAACCATCATTCACTCCAAATCAGTGACTGCAATTTGAAGATCTGGACATAGTTGTCAGATTCTCATAACTTGGCAGTTCTATTAATAACTCAGAAAATAATTCGAAGGGGTGGATTATAAGAATCGCGATAGCTAGTGTGGCTTTCCTCAACATTCGCTTTTTATAAAGAAATGCGGGTATTTCTCTTTGCTTTAAAATTTGTGTTTTAAATGGACATGTATGTGCAGCTTTATTATGCGCAGCATTCGATCACCAATGTATAAGAAGTAAAGCCCATATAGGCTACCGACAACGAATAACCAATAATGACTTCCGTAGACATATTTTTACATCGGCTAATAAGTGCTCCCCATTAGAAAAACAAATAAGAATCCATTAATCGCTTTCGTGCGGTCACGTTTTGCATATATCCCAAAATTCGATTGCCAGTGCCAAAATTGGCGTAAGAAATAAAGTGGACAGATTTTGATATGGAAGATAAAGTTATAGTTAACTATACTCATTTGTTAGGATGGATTTCGTGTGTATCTCATAGGTTCTGATTGGTAACAATGCGTGCTGTGGCATCCAGTTGAGTTCAGCTGCAATCATTTTGCAGACTGCTACTTGAATCATCTCTGCAAATGTTTTGTTAGTTGAGCAGAGTTAGCTACGATGTTTTTTCAGTTTATGACGCGATATAGTGAAAACTGCAAGGAAGCTGTAATGCCGATATTACTTTGCATTAAAGCTGACTTGATGAAATCAAATTTTCACTCTCTGCACTGAGAGAATTTTCATGAGGAACCCAACTAACATTGGTCAATATAATGAGGAACAGGGTCAAAATTTCATAGCCTACAACTTTAGTCTGCATAAATACTAAATATTTCTAATATCTAAGAACAGGTTAAGCGAAATAAACATACTAAGACCTGTCGACCTTTTGAGATAGTCACAAATGCTTTTGCGGTAGCAGAAAATAGAGTGGTTGAACATAAATGCAATGGCGAAGTCAGGCTAATTGGTTTTTATAGCAGAATTATTCCGAGCCGTGGAAGACGATATGACATTTTTGGTAAAGAGCTACTGTCAGTATCTTCTGCAGTGCTGAATCTTAAACACTGGTTGGATTGTCATATCCTAATGTGTTTCACAGATAAAAGCCATTGAATAGTATAATTAGTAAATCGTTGCTAAATTCGTCTTGTAGTGTGTGCTCTCAGTTAACTTGACTAGTTGAGTTTGACTTCACAGTCTCTAACATTTCCAAGAATGTGAACGTTGTCGCAAACGCGTTCAGTAGTCCAAATGATGTGCATATCGTTCTGATACGTTAAGGGTTTTTAAAAGCCTGATTAATTTGTCAGATAATTAAACTTAATGATAAACGGAAGTTTATATGGTGGATTCATTAGCGTTCGAAATGTCTATGAAACTAGCTTACACTTGCAAGTTTTTGAGATATATGTGATTACTTTGTGAAACCTCGAGGAGCTAACGAGTCAAAGATGCCAATTGGATTACGAATTAGAGAAATTCAACAGCTGCATTAATTATAATATCTTTCTATTAAATACATAATTAGGCATATCGCAGAACAATATGCATAATTGAATGTCTGTAGCTACAGATACAATGGTAAAGGCATGTTTATGGTGTAAAAGACGCATGGCTGGGCGGCATATTACGGTATATATAAAGAATATATGTATCTGTTGGTTGGTTGATGTATCTAAAATTTGACATAGTCGAAATGCTTGAGGTCAACAGTTAAAGACACTTGCTTACAATGGTGGATAGCTTTAGCTATCATATCAAAATATTAGATTATTCAGGAGTTTCTATTCATGGTTCTACATCGTTTTTTGTCATGTTAGTATGTACCGTTAACGATCACCAGTGATCAAGGTAGCCGATTAATGTCCTAGCTTACCACTTAATCTCTGATTAAAACTGGAATCAAAGTACCGCATATTAGCGCGTATAATCTTTGAGAAAATGTAAAGTAGGAAAGCTTGCGCCGAAGATTGATAGGTACAATATGTTGTACTAATATAACAAGCAGTGAATACAAACTTTCTACAGTTTTAGTGAATATGTAAAGAAATGTTTTATGAAGAACCATTTCGATTCCCTAAATGCCTACTTATAGTAAATCTAACTTGATTTAATTTGGCTGCTAGTCGAATAAACTCATTTATTCGATTGCTTAGAGATCAGATTTATCTTTTAGTACTAATCAAGAACAGAAGGCTCAAGTCTAAATCCTATGAGTTTACTTATTTGAATTTGACATCGTATATGTATAATTTAACAGGAATAGTATAAAACCTGTAACTTTGTTCCTCAGAAAACCATTTAAGACCAACAGAATGACAATAAAGTATATATCCATTGAAGTAAAATTTATGGAAATCCGTATCACTGGACCATTGCATTAAAAAATTTACCAGGAGCGACAAAAATAAACAAGAAGCTCGACCGAGAACTTATGTGACACATAAGTTCTGGTTTTTATAATGCAATTGTACAGAAATATGTATAGACAAGATGCGTTGAAATAAACAAGTATACTATTTTGATCAACATAATCAAAAATAATGCTTAGTAAACAAATCGGAGTTAGTTGGCATGTAGATTTTTAGTAACTCTTCTTTATATTTCAATTAAACATAAAATGGATGTTTTATTTACGGCTGATTTTTCAACAAATTTAAGATTGATTATATATATTTTGATAAATTTAAGACCATTCCGTTTTTTAAAATCAAGATAACAATTTAATTATTGTTTGGTTTCAGCTTTCTTATTTTTTCTGATTAACAATCTGTGTTAGATCGAGTGTAGCTCCTGTTGTACTAAATTTTTTCATGCTTATAAATATATATTGTGTCCATTGGGATTCGTTTCTTTTATTTATTTGGGAATCGTGACAGACAAGGAAAGAAATATATTTAATGTAGTTTTTCTTTCTCTGTTAAATCGCATTCAAGTTAAATTGCAGATTATTTTACGGTATTAGAGCATACTCATCTGAGTTTTCGAATTATCATATGTTTGAATGATTTTAATCTTGTATTTACATGGATGCCTATCTTGAACATATTCGAATTGTGGGTGTAATTGTTCAGCCGATAATTTTTGAATGCCAACTTTTATGCAGCATTCTAAAAAACTGGGGCTGGAAATTATTTTTATACTCGGACGAAATCTGAGCTAGTGTCAAATAGAACTTCAGTAAAAAAATTTAAAAAAATATTTTATACGTCATCTTGAATAAATCGATAGTCACACAAGGACACTGGTACGTTGAGTATGTAAGTGAAGACAAAGAACAGAGAACTGTTGCCAAGCACGTTTGTGCTTTACCTAAGAAACTTTTGTATCAGTATTAGAGCCAATATGTAAACATACTTTAAATTACACTTAATAAGAGGTTGTAATATTCTGTCAGTAAATATATTTTTGCTTTCGGTAACTAGATGTTTATTAACAGACGCGGAATTAGATTAAGTCTAATTATGTTCTTATGTATAAACCATAGACAAATATCTAAACCATCATGAAAGACACCTTAACATCATCGTTTTCCATTCGATATTTCAGTATAAGACACAAGCCTTAACGACAACGTTTAAGTTATTTGGTCAGTTTTGTACTATTAGATATTCAATATATAAATATAAGGCTGACTTGAATAAGAATACTCAAAACCAATGATGTTTAAATATTTATAGAACATGTTTTGTGTTCTAGATAATTTCCTTAAGTTTCTTCATTATCTATCAGACCAACATCTTCACTTAGAATAGAATAGAATAGAATAGAATATCTTTATTTGGATTCAAACCAAACATGTTCCATCAAGTAATAAAATTATAAAATGTACAATATAAAAATATATCACATCACATATATATGAGCAATTAGTTGTACTGTACAATTTATCAGCATCAGAAATTTCAGCTGTAAAGAGTGATAGATTCTTCATCAAAATTAGAAAAATTTAAGGTATAATTCGAGTATAACAGTTTGTAAAAAAAGGTAACGATGACTAATAATTGATTGTATGCATTGTTGATTAACAAGATGATATAATGTATAACATTTCAGTTTTAATAATACAAAATTTGAAGATAGAATCTCGAGAGATTATGTTGTTGAAACACAATTAATCCTGTCTTTTATTTAACCATGAGAAAGTATTATCATAATCAAAATTCAAAATATCAGCAAGATTGAACACTTTTTCTGGTTCGGTAGATAAAAATTTAAAAGACATTTTAGTTGGAGGCGTTTCTCTAAGCCCCTTTGGCAATTGATTGTAAATTTTGTAAATTTTTGAAAAAGAGAGTAGCTTGCTCGCAACATTCCCACCATTGGTGGGTTGACTTGAATAGAATAGAATAGAAAATCTTTATTTGGATTCAAACCTTACATGTTCCATCAAATAATAAAAATAGAAAATGTACAATATAAAAACATATCACATCACATAAATATGTGCAATTAGTTGTACTGTACAATTTATCAGCATCAGAAATTTCGGTTATAAAGAGAGATAGATTCATCATCAAAAATAGAAAAATTTAATGTATTATTCGAGTGTAACATTATGCAAAAAAGGGAAACATGACTAATAATTGATTGTATGTATTGTTGATGAACATGATATGTAATGCATAACATTTTAAGAACCGGATAAGACTTAGAATATGATTCAAATTCTCTTGATCATCAGATGACGAGAAATTTGCTTAGAACCGCATTAAATGTTATGAGACTATGTATGTTGATTGGCCAAATAAACTCAGAGAACTATACGGTTTGTATAAACAGCAGGAAACACAGGAACTAGCTACAACAGTACACTCAGTCTTAATGCGATATTTAAGTAGAGAATTCGCTAATATGAATCACTAAATTGATTGTATGGCGAGAAATATTTGGCAATTTTAGTGTAAGGACAGAAATATTGGGTTTGAAGGTAGTCGCTTGCGTCATGTCTTCGATAAGAATGGTGTAAGGCACATGGAGAATATAGATGAAGTGATAAGTGCCAAAGAGAAAATGCATATAGCCGCATTTAGGTGAACCCAGGTGGAAAGGAAGCCCAAAACCGATAAAAAGAATTTCCTGAAAGGAAAAGAATAAAAACCACTTAAAGTAAGTAAGTAAGTACATTCCGTAGGCTCATTGATGTGCCTATAAAAGGCGGACTTAAAGCAAAATCAAAGAATGCGCCATAAGAGAAGAACACCGAGTCAGACGGCAAAGCGGTTGGATTCTGTTTAAGCGGAGATCTGGAAAACTTTGCCACAATATCAGCAATAAATACATTATTTGAGACGAATTGGCGGGTCTGGAGTTTCTCATAGACACAAGTGAAGAAAAAAGCATAGTTATGCCAGATAAGATTGAAGGAGATTGCCTAAAATTTGATTATCAACTATGGGCCGCCAATAGTTGTTCTATAGGAGCTATGTGGATGAAAGTACTGTCGGTAAATTTGGGAGAGAAATTTTCCTTTAAGTGGAATTTTCTTGTAGCCGATATAAAGGACCATATCAGTGAGATGGATTTCTGACACTAGATCCCAAATTAGGTCTATCAGAGAAGACGTGGTTGTGTTAACACACACTGAGTCTAATAAATCAGCGATAAGAACAGCACTTTCACCCCGCCCCATAATGGCAAGTGACTTTGCCGATATCATCGAGAAACACCGTTTGGTATCAAGCAAAATGGACTGAAGACAGGAATAGAGTACTAAGTAGATATGGTGGTTATGTTGCCTTGTCCACTCATGGCCCAACCTTTGCTAAAAAACAAGCAAAGAATTGCTGTAGCTGAAATTCACCAATTGCGAAAAGAGGGAATATGTGTAAGGTCAACATCCCCGATAGGGATGGTTCCCAAACCTAAACCTAGAAAATGAAAGGTTTTTGGGGAATTATCATCTTTTAAACACAGTGATTAAGGGTGATTTTTGTCCTCCCCCTAACCGGAATAATGTGCTCAGAGACATATTGGTATATGAGGTTTATTCAAATTTAGATTGCCAGAAAGCGTATTATCAGATACCGATGGGGAAAAGCTCTATACTACTTACCGCATTCAGATTTCCAGTAGGAAGATCGCATGGATTTCTTCTAATATCTTTTGAGTTGAAGATTGCCAGTCAGAAATTCGAGCTTTTGTCTGAAGAAGCCCTACATAATTTACCATTAGCGAGGGTGTATCTAGACGGCATTATTTTCAGTCGATCGCGTAATTGGATATCGTAAGCATTTGGAAACGGTTTTGAACAGGCTGGAACAATGTAGATTAGTTGTCAAAAGCAATCGGAGCAAAATTAGATGCTCTTCATTTAAATATCATTGACATATACTTTCCAAAGGCGGAATTAAACCCTTGGAAGATAAAGTTCAAGCCATCAAGGACGTAGTGGAGCCCGCTACTTGCGCCAGCTGTAAAGGTTCGTGGGCATGATTAGCTTGATTCATTACAGATCTAGCCAAAATTTTATGATCGCTAACACGCAAATTCACAAGTGAGTAGAGCACAATCAAGAAGTCCTTGTGGAAATAGCCACCTTTAAGACAAATAATGAACAAAGAGTCTTATCTAGTGTGGCAATAGCCACTTTTAAGACAAATAATGAACAAAGAGTCTTATCTAGGGCAGACATTATTTCACCAGAAATTCCCCGCAGAAGCGCCCGTATACGAATGAAGCAGTCAGCACAATGATAAAAGCAGACCTCGAGCCGAAGTGAACATAAATTAATTAGTATTTGTAAATTTGTTTTATTAAATCGATGCTCGTTATGCAAGAAAAATTCTACATATAATTGAGTAAAAATAAAGCATTTGTGGTATATTTAGTATGGCTTCTGATGGGTTGGAAACGTTGATTCAGGGACTGACTTCTCAATTGAATAATTTAACTGCAGGATTAGACATAATTAAGTCTCTTCTGGACGATACGCTGATAATAAACACAGACGACATACATGTACGTGGACCATCCAATATAGGTGGACATAACAATGGCGACCGCGCAAAAGAGGAATTAGGAGGAAATATGCCGGCGTTTTCAGCCGAATCGACGAGTTATTTCAGACCGTCATCAGAGTTTAAGCCCATGCTGGCACCACTAGATAAGGAAAGGCCACAGTTGTGGTTCGAATAATTTGAAACATTAGTTCGAGCCCAAGAATTTACATTAGAAGCACCTATTGAGCGTGTAGCTGTTCAGGAATTAGTGGACCGGACAGTAGCAGTCCAATTGGAATTGCCGGTTGACCTCACGTATGAAGATTTCTTAAGACGAGTGTTGGATAATTTCCGGGCCAGGCCTCAGGAAGTGTTGTCAGAATTATACAGCCTGAAACCATTACTGGGTGAGATGCCCACGGATATCATAGCACGTATCAAGCGGTAGTTCTCAAAGCTTACCGAGTCTTTACCCGGGTTGCAACCATATGAGGCCATCATGTTCATGCTGCTGGATCCTACCAGATACAGTGCAATATCCAGCGCCCAGGGAGGCCTTGAAGAGAGACTTCAGGCTCTTTAAAGTTCGGCCATGATGACAAACAAAGTTGTAACTGCAACTCAACGCATGGGTCCAGTTAAAACATCTGGCAGGAGCGACATACCGTACTGGAATTCTTCGCGGAATAATAATCAATTCCGCGACAGAAGGCAACAGCCAGTGGCCTGGAAGCAAAGTCAATATATAAGGAATCCAGCTGCGATGAATACGGCGTATAAGTGTCAGTAAAACCAATGTACTGCTCCTCGAGAACGTCCAGCTCAGTGGGGAAACAGGGTTCACATTCTCACAAATAAAGGTGGGTGAGAGCAGGACACAAATATTAATCCTTCGGAGGCTCCGACGGGTAAATCGAATGAAGACCAGCAGAACAAACGAAAATGTGCTCCGAACCAGATGGCCTTTGAAGAAAAGGAAGTGTGGGAAACATTGACAAATATAAGGATTTTTTTTAAAGTTAAATTTTTAGAACTCTTAAACGGACAGCCAGTAATAATGCAATTGGATACTGGAGCTGATGTGTCGGTATTACCATTGACTTGGCCATTGAACAACGTAAAACCTACGATAGCAAGTTTATGTCAGGCATCGGGCGCATCGATGGTGGCTGTGGGTGAGTGGGACACGAAGTTGTTAATAAATGAAAATGTCTATCATATGTCTTTTGTTGTTGTGAATACGCAAGCGCCCTTATTGGGACTCGATTTCATTAGAAAATGGGTTAAGACGATGGACTGTCAAAATAAACATGTATGCATATTGAGGCCCGAGAGAATAATTTAAATGAAGTCTATATGTACTCCTAAGATGCAGGAGGAGACCATTTGTCTGCCTGCGTGGTGGAAGAATCTTCCAAACCAATATAACATTATATTCCAACTGTCTGATTGCAGCGAATGTCCAGGGCCGACGGTCGACTAGTTTAAGTTATGGCTAGAACTAAATGAAGGTTACGAACCACCAAAAGTATATGGTGCTCCTCCAAAGAAATTAGCAGCAGCGACTCGAGCAACCCAAGAAATGATAGAAGCCAGCGTTCTTGAATCGTCATCATCTGTTTTTCGTGCTCCGATGGTTTACGTTACGAAAAAGGATGGTTTGCTCCGACCGGCGGCTGATTTTAGGCAATTGAACTCAGTAACTAAACCGGACCCGTATCCCATGCCGGCTCTGCGTGATCTGTTCTTACAGCTAGCGGGAGGCAAATGGTTCGCCGTGCTTGATCTTAAACAGGGATTTTGGCAAATAGGCGTGCGGTCCGAAGACCGATGGAAGTTAGCGGTACAAGTACCAAAAGATCATTTCAAATTCACCCGGGTACCATTTGGCCTTAAAAACGCACCGAAAGTGTTCCAAAGAATGATGGACTCCTTCGTGTCTGACTTAACTTGTACAACAGCTTACGTGGACGATGTTATTATATGGGCCACTACTAAACACGAATTACGTGTTAGGCTGCATAAGATGTTGGCCAAAGCGGTAGAATGGCGATTACACTTTAATCCAGAAAAGGTTCAGATAGGTAAAGAAGTGCGGTTCTTGGAGCACTTAGTCTCAGCGTACGGATGCATGCCGTTAGATTCGAATGTACAACCTATCAAGGATTATCCGGTGCCTACTACTAGAAAAAAATTGCGCCGGTTTATTGGTATGGTGAATTTCTATAGACCATGCCTCGCAGGGATGGCGGTTACGCAACAACCCTTATCTCAGTTAACTAGTGGCAAGATACCATTTCGTTGGACGGAGGAGGCTCAAGAAGCGTTTGTGCTATGCAAGCAGAAATTAATAGAGGCAACTATTTTGACTTTCCCAGTAGGTAATATGTCAATTGTTACAGACGCGTCAGATATTGGGATAGGAGCGGTGTTACAAGCTGACGGACGTCCTGCGCAATATATAAGTCGCACACTCACTAAGGCGGAACAGAACTATACCGTCACAGAAAAGGAATTACTTGCCGTACAATGGGCGCTACGGAAGTTTAGATATTTTGTCATCGGGGGACACGTAGACGTCTTTACCGACCACAAAGCGCTAGTGCATTGGAGATCACTATGTATTGAGAAGAAACGAGTACATCGAGCCATTGAAGAACTGGAAGAGTACGATATATCAATTCATCATAGAGCAGGAATCGAGAATGCGGCAGCCGATGCGCTCAGCAGAATTTCCGCTGTGCGGGTTTCGCCGCTTATAAAAGTCTCTGAAGAACAGGGAAGAGATGCCACGTGTCAGGAAATAGTCAATCAATTAAAAGACGGCACAGTGGTGTCTGCACCATATAAAACGTTGAGCCTACAGAACGGCATGTTGGTGCGGAAAGAAGGACAAACAGTGTAATGGTTTATGCCAGAATTTATAAGAACAGAATTAATGGCCTTTCGACATGAAACGTTGGGACATCCCGGCGCTGGGCGGCTCATTGAGACATTGCAGTCACGATTGCATTGTCCTGGCATGTCCAAATAAATTCGTAGCTATGGTTAACAGTGCACTACATGCCAACGTTGTAAACCACAAAAACGATAAAAAGTCACTCCGATTGCTTTAAATACCACTACACAGAACGAGTTTCTGCATATTGACCTGGTAGGTCCACTTCCGGTAATTGGTGGCGGGGTAAACTATGTGTTTTTCATGGTCGATAAGTTTACCCAATGGATCAAGTTTGTTCCACTGAGCAAAATCATTACAGAGAAGATTAAAAAGTGCTCAGTAGAGCGATGGCTCAGTCAATTCGGTGCACCACAAGTTATTGTTACCGATCAAGGCGCACAGTTTGAGTCGAAAGAATTTAATCAGTGGTGCAAAGACCTTGACATAAAGCATTCCCGCACAGCCACTTATCACCCGCAAGCCAATGCGACTGCTGAGCGCGCACATAGGACGATGAAAGAGGTACTGCGATGTTGGTGCCACGAGAGCCCGGGAACGTGGAGAGACAAATTTCATTTGGTCGAGCGGGCCATGCGCTTTACAGTCTCAACAGCTACAGGATTCGCTCCAACGACCATGGTCTATGGAGGACACATAAGACTGCCAGGTGAACCTGTAATCCAAGGATCCCATGAGCGCTGCACCATAGCGGATATTCAGGAGCGACTAAAACAATTAACTGAATATGTTTACGCCACACAGTGACAAGGCTATGCAAGGCAACCGACACGCACTTCCCTGAAGGTCGGCGACTATGTCATGGTCGCAAAGGTCAAGCCCATGGCACTGCAGGCTGTCAATAATGGGCCGTATCGCGTGAAGAGGGTGGACTCAGAACACAATACTATTTTTGTTAGCATGCCCGATGGACCACGAGCTGTTGCACTGGATCGTTTAAGCAGAGTGCCAAAGCCGATTCCTGAGGGGGGGGGGAGATGTGGCAATAGCCACCTTTAAGACAAATAATGAACAAAGAGTCTTATCTTGTGTGGCAATAGCCACCTTTAAGAAAAATAATGAACAAAGAGTCTTATCTAGGGCAGACATTATTTCAGCAGAAATTCCTTGCAGAAGCGCTCGTATACGAATGAAGCAGTCAGCCCAATGATAAAAGCAGACTTCGAGCCGAAGTGAACATAAATTTATTAGTATTTGTAAATTTGTTTTTATTAAATCGATGCTCATTATGCGAGCAAAATTCTATATATAATTGAGTAAAAATAAAGCATTTGTGGTACATTTAAGATGGCTTCTGATGGGTTGGAAACGTTGATTCAGGGACTGAATTCTCAAATGAATAATTTAACTGCAAAATTAGGCATAATTAAGTCTCGTCTAGTCGATACGCTGATAATAAACACAGACGAAATACATGTACGTGGACCATCCAATATAGGTGGACATAAGAGTCCTGACCTGTCACCTTGAGTCTGTAAATCAGAAAAGAATTCCATAGGGTTAAGAAAATGCTAAGTGACATAAACAATCTATCACCTGTAGATTTGGTGAAACCGTTGGAGCTAATCAGAAATGCCTCAGATGTTGCAATATGGACAGTGCTTCAGCAGAGAGACAAGCATATAGTAAGATCAATTGATTTTTATAGCCAAAAGCTTCATGATCGAGAAAAAAGATATGATAATTTTGGTAAAGAGCTTCTAGCTTTGTATACTGCATTGCTGCATTTTGAGAATTATTTAAACAGTTATCGTTTCAAGTTATTGACAGATCACAAGTCGTTGATAAGCATACTTGATAAAACAGCTATGCTTAATTACACTCGCATGGTGAATTCCCAGGTTAACCGATTAGCAGAGTTCGATTTCACTGTCTCTCATATCGTTAGTAAAGAGAATGAGGTAGCAGATGCACTTAGCAGACCGAATGAAGCAGATGTCGAGCTGATACGTCAATATTCATTGGATAATCTAGATGATTAAATATCATTGTTTTTGCAAACCTGTATAATTGAAATTACCCGATTTTGGATTTTGACTAACGCAGCGTCCATTGATGTTGTAGTTTTCTTTCTTTAATTTATTTCAGCTACCTTTATCAGTTGACTACTTCAGTTGGTCCATCCTCACAAGCTTATCAAATGAAACTAATGAAGCAAGCGCGTTATTTCCTCTAGCCATATTTAATATACTTAAGACTGACCTTTCACTAGATATTCGTGTGTCACATGTGTGTGCATTTCCATAACTGTTATTTTCATTTAACTAAGTGAAACCAGAGTGACTGAATAAGAATTTACTATGTACATGTGTTAACGATTCGTTTTATACACTCAATGTAAAATAATCTAGATGATTATTCTAACAATTTAGTCAAGAAAATCGAGAAAGCTCATGGATTGGATCCCTTTACATTAATTTTGGCTAAGAAAACCAGCTATGCTGGCAAACGTCCAGAGACTGACCTCGACCATATGTGCCGTTGGAGTTACGCGTCAAAATAATTTAAAGAGTAGCACGATTTGGGACATCCGACAGATACGTATGACTGAAATCTTCTAAATACATACGGGCTCGGGTAAGTGCCTGTGCCAAGTGTCAAACTTGTAAGGTGTGGAGGCATGCTAGAACCGAGATATGGAATATTGGGATACCAACCGAACGTTTCAGACATGTACATATAGACATTTTCAAGATGCCCGAAGTTAACAGTCAAAAATAGTTTTAAAAAAAATATTGTTGATCCCTTTAGTCGTAAATTTGAAGTGGCGATTTTGAAGGATATTGCAGCGTTCCTACATAATTTGGTATTTCGTTATGGTGTTCTGTTAACGATCAATAATAATCGCGGTAGACAATTTTTGTCAGAGCTTTTCATAAAATCTCTCAACATAATAGGAATAAATATATTGCATACTAGCGTTTACAATCCACGTTTAAATATGATGGTAGAAGGGCTGCATCGTAAATTGAAAGCTTTGTTGAGGTGTTCTTGTGGAACAATCTGGGTACATGATCTTCCTATAGTTTTGCTTGCCATGCGCAACAGACATAGAGCACAATCAGCAAAATTCAATGGCAGAATTGTTAAATGGAGGACCATTAAGTGTGTCTTGAGATCTTCTAATAGACGCTCCAGATAGTCTTCTAGTTATATAGATTGGTTTGTAGGAGCACTTAGAGGTAAGATGTGTCGTTTAGTTCTGAGAAAGACTAGAAAAGTATTAATAAAGTGCTCTGTTTCCTCCGATCGATGATCGGCCTCGCATGATTATGTAGGCAATGAAAATAAAAAGAACTGCCTGACTCCACTTTACAAAAGATTGTTGGAGGTCAAGAGAATGACAAACAAAATCAATGGCATGGAGGATTATGTTGCTTTGAATCGTTGCATTCCACAGTTTATCTGGTTTGATGATAAGACTGAAGGACAAGATGAGTTGAAGGCCCATCTTTCCATCGACGAGTCTGATGTGTGCAATCCAACTACACAGGCAGAAAAGTTAGAAGAGAAAATTTCACAATATGCAAAAGTTAAATACTGCTTATTGCGGAGAACTAATATATATGCACGTATCTATTAGATTATGCAACACATCAGTAGGAGCCGGTATTACGCCATTTAATCACTATATATTTGGGTTGTAGAATAATAGGACGATAACATCTCCTAGACGAATGTTTAAACCTGCAGTAGCGTAGCTAACATCGTATAGTTTCGACAATGCGATTTAAACGCTAACTCACACTATATTATATATATACCGAGGCTGTAAATGATACTAACACTATGGCTATTCTGTTAGTAACAGAGCCAACATTATTGTACCGAAAAGGTACATGGTACTAACACTATGGTTTCCGAGTCCGTACATGGTACCAAAATGATGGATATCAATTTATGCTATAGTTCACCGAAATTAAGAATTACAACAATTTCTGAACAACTGTTAGTCTAGTAAATCCATACATTCTTGTCTTGATCGATATCAGTTATCCCATTTTGCAGTAAGCATGACATCATTAAATTCAACATATAACAGTTAAATACTGTTTGTTGTGGAGAACCAATATATATGCAAGTATTTATTAGGTGTTGCGAATCTAGTAACAAATTAGTTCATTTGTGACCAGAAGGATAAACCAAAGGCAGCATGAACGGAAAGTATAATCTCATGCACATTGTTTCGAGCTTACTGGCGACTCATCAGTAGGAGCCGGTATTACGCGCTTTAACCACTATATATTTGGGTGAAGAATGTGGGATAATAGGTTTGCAACACCTAATACATACTTACATATATATTAGCTCTCCGAAACAAACAGTATTTAACTCTTATATATTGAATTTAATGATGTCATGCTTACTGCGAAATGTGATAACTGATGTTGGTCAAGGCCAGAGTGTATGGATTTACTGGAGTAACAGGGTTCAGAAAAAGTTGTAATTCTCCATTTAGGTGTACTATAGCAAACATTGATATACATTATGTTAGCACCATGTACCGACTTGGAAACCATAGTGTTAGTACCATGATCCTTTTCGGTACTATAATGTTGGTATCGGCTACTAACACAATAGGCATAGTGTTAGTATCGGTATATATATTATATAGAGTGAGTTAGCGTTTAAGTCGCATTATCGAGACTATACGATGCTAGCTACTCTACTTCAGGTTTACACATTCGTCTAGGAGATTGTATCGTCCTATTATCCCACATTCCTCACCCATATATATATAGTGGTAAAAGGGCGTAATACCGGCTCCTACTGAGGAGTCGCCAGTAAGCACGAAACGAATGCGCATGAGATTATACTTTCCGTTCATGCTGTCTTTGTTTTATCCTTTTGGTCATAAATGAAATAATTTTTTACTAGATTCGCAACACCTAATACATACTTGTATACCTTCACAATATGCGTTGTTGACGGCATCGACATTATGTTCAACCGAGCTAAAAGATCATCATGTGCCATCAACGTCGGACAAACAAGCAGTATCAAAGACAAATGAACAATTGAACGTCGACAACATACGCCTAGTATGCACACCTCACTCAGGAAGAATTCAACGGCAGGCAAGAAACAAGGATTACATCTATTACTATACACCTTTTTGAGAAGGTGGTGTATGTAAAGGAAGATATTTCCTCGACAAAATTAAAGTAACATATATTGTTAAATTTAACCACATTGGCTGATTGGAACCAATATAATTAAAAAGGAAAATATTCGTTCATTGACTAAAACATTCTTCTTTTAAATCCTTTGTATATATATATATATATATATATATATATATATATATATACTCTACTAAATTATGCGTAATTCGAAATTTTCTGTATTCTGTGACTATCTGGCATGATTTTCTCTAGCAAGCTTCAGATGATATTTCATTTTTCAGTGTGTTTTTACAAGTTTTGATCTTCACAATATAGACCTTTTGCAACGAGTTTCCGTTTCCATTTGTGCATATTGGAATCGTTCAGGAACAGGTTATTTAATAATTCTGTTTTTCGACCTATTATCTTTTCAGATTATATATTTGGGTGCAGTGTTACGTAAGAAGTACACAGACCTTTGCCTATTACTTGTTTAAATATTTATATATTTAAGTGTGATTAACACGGAGGCTAATCTTAAATTTGAGGACACTGATAATTTAGAACAGGGAGGTTTAGGTCTAAACATGATGGGTAAGGAATAGAAATCTACCTTATCAGACACCTATAGGCACACTAATAAAAATGGAGCCTATACAATATTGATGCATTCTTTAATTTAATTATGTGTGAGGACGAAGAGGAACTGATTGAAGCATTTAGAAAATTTAGCACAAGAGAATGTGTTGAAAAGAAAAACGAATTTAAATGTTAAAAATTTGGTGATCAACCTAACAATATTGGAAATACGAATTTGGTCTCTATACAACACAATCTTCGATGACTATAAAGGTCAATTTACTCTCCATATAAAAATTAGTTAATTTTTATTACTGAACATTTGGAGTAAGCTAAAGTACTTAAAAATCTTTAATTTTTTGGAATTTACTTTGTCTAAATTGTCGAATATTTTGGCTTAATTTTGTTGACTTATTATTCAATCTTCTTAAGATTTTGATTGGTGTAGTATGTTGTTTCCTTTTAGTGGTGCAGACATATCTGATTATCTATGCAACGATAAGATGCGCGGAAATTTGATAATAATTTATTGAATTGAGCACAAATTATTATTTATACTGATATCAAAGGAAGGGTTTCACAAATTAAATTTTGGCGATTTCACTTTTTTCAAGATTTTAATTTTTAGGAAGGTGTAGAGGAAGATATTTGCTCCGACAAAATTAAAGTGACATTTATTGATAAATTTAAACCACCTTGGCTGATTGAAACGAATATTATTTAAAAATAAATTATTCGTTTATTTTCTAGAACATTCTTTGTTTAAATATTTGACAGTATATATACTTTTGAATGGTGCGTAATTTCAGTTTTTGGTAATCTGAACTTGACTAGTTTGACTTTCCTCAGAAAGCTGCATCTGTTTCTTTTCTCCAATTTACGTTTACAATTACTCGATTTTCACAATAAACACCTGCTATCATTTTGTCTTTTGAATCGTTCATATTGGGGACGTTCTGGAATAGGTAATTTAATAATTCTGTTTTCACGTCTTCTTTCTTTCCAGGTTCATTTGATCGGGTGTTTTGCTTCTTAAGAAGTACACATTCCGTTTGCCTAACGGTAAGTTATCAAATTAATAATTAAGTACGATTAGCATGGAGGCTAATCTTAAGTTTGAGCACACAAGCAAATTGACTCAAGATATTGTATTGTATTTTCAATTATTTACATGTACTCATCACGATTCAGACGTTTGTGTTCCTGATAATTACTTGTGTATAAGAGATTCAGTTATGCCAACAATATATCATTTTGTTGTCGTCTAGAGCACGGTCCGTTTTGTTTAACTATGAATTGATTCATGCTTTGCTAAACCACTTGCAATAAACGTCTGAAAATAGATGCGTTTTCTTACTTCACCCTTCGGAATATGCCAGGGACTGATCAAGGAACGGGTGGGGATAACGACCAAAATATAAATATAGAAAATCATTACTAAATAGACAGCTACCCCGCAAAAGCTATAACTATAACTACAAAACATCCTACAATATAGCAGGCATGGAATTAATAGATGTGAATGAGAATTCTAGCTTATCAAATTCAAATGGGTAAATTAAGATTGAAAACGTCTTGGAATTTAGGGGGCTCTCAGTTACTAATAGGTATGGAGCTTCTACATAATATGGCGACCACGCCAGTCCAAAAATATTCAGTCAACCACCATATAGATCCGAAATACACTCAATTTGGGTCGGGGATGCCCAAATGATATTTAAAGCTAACCAAAATGTAAACCCTATGGAGAAATTTACTGCAGCATGGATGACATTGCCAGAGAATTTCAGTAGCACCTTTGCAAACTTTAGAAACAGAACTGTAGAAGAAGACCCGTATAATGCATTTGAGTTACTTATGGCCGAAATTCAACAAAGATATCAGCTTGGAAGGTTGACACCAATGTGCGAATTAGTACGTCTAGAGAAGATGGGGCGTCAACTACCGTCAAAGTTTTATGATTGCCTTTGTACGAAAGCTTCCGGGTTGAATATATTTGGAGGTGTGGTGACTTATATTTTTACAGCTGAGCTATCATCCAGGCTTAGAGCCACATTAGAGGTATTTGAAACAATGAATGTTGATTGACCAAGTAAACTCAGAGGGCTAGATGGAGTGAATAAACAAGAGGAACCACAGATACATGCTGTAATGGCAGATTCTCTCATGGTGCAGCCAGGTAGGGCAGATACCGAAACTAACCCGACGCTACAAGTAAGTGTGGTTACTTATGTAGAAACGTTTCTGGTATACATCGAAAAATGGATAATATAGCGAGAGCTATTTCGCAACTTCTGAGTCAGGATATAAATACTAGACGTCGAGGGAGTCACTCGCGTCAACGCTTCGATGGGCCGCGCGAATGGTGTGTCACATTGTGAGTATGGACGAAGTGCAAATAGCCGAGGAGATAATTGCATATACTCGTGTTTAGGTGGACCCAAATGGAAAGGAAGCACTAAACTGGTTGAGAGGAATCCATCACCGGGAAAAGGATAAAACTCCGCTAGTAGGAGCCGTAGGCTCCCAGACATGCCTTGAGAAGGCATACTTAAGGCAAAAGCAAAAGAAGCGACTAGATCTAATGGCACCGAAGCAGAAGGCAAGAGGGCCAGATTCTTCCTAAGCGGAGATCTGGAAAACATTGCCGAATTATCCATCAACAAATTAATTATTAAAGATGAATTAAATGGACTGGAGTTTCTTATCGATACGAGTGCTGGAGTAAGCATAGTTAGGTCAGACGTGGTGGAAGTAGATTGACCCACATTTGATTATCAACTATGGGCTGCAAATGGTATTCCAATAGGAATCAGGGGGATGAAAGATCTGTCGGTTGCCTTAGGCCAGAAATCTTCTTTTATATGGAACTTTCTCGTAGCCGATCTCAAGGACCATATCATTGCGATGGATTTCTTGACGCACTTCGAACTGACTCTAGATCCCAAAACTAGGACTATTGCTGAAGGTTTAGGGGTGTTAACACATTCTGAGTCTAACACTTCGGCAGCTAGAAGTTCTTTTACCCCATCTCACGGACTCACGTGACTTTGCCGACATCATCGAGAAACACCTTTTAGTGTTTCAACCTTTCAGTGCCAAAAGAACACGATTAAAGACAGAAGTAGAACACCAAATAGAATTGGGGGCTCCGTTGCCTTTGTTATGTCCACCTATATTGGATGGTCCATGTACATGTATGTCGTCTGTGTTTATTATCAGCGTATCGTCCAAACGAGACTTAATTATGCCTAATTCTGCAGTTAAATTATTCATTTGAGAAGTCAGTCCCTGAATCAACGTTTACAACCAACCAGAAGCAATTTTAAATGTACCACACATGTTTTATTTTTACTCAATTATATATAGAATTTTGCTCGAACAACGAGCATCGGTTTAATAAAACAAATTTAAACATATTAATTAATTTATTTTCATGTGTCAGTTGCTTTGTATAGCCTTGTCCCTGTGTGGCGCAAACCTATTCTGTTAACTGTTTTAGTCGCTCCTGAATATCCGCTATGGTGCAGCGCTCATGGGATCCTTGGACTAAAGGTTTACCTGGCAGTCTTATGTGTCCTCCATAGACCATGGTTCTTGGAGCGAATCCTGCAGCTGTTGAGACTGTAAAGCGCATGGCACGCTCGACCAGATGTAATTTGTATATCCACGTTCCCGGGCTGTCGTGGTACCAACATCGCAGTACCTATTTCATCGTCCTATGTGCGCGCTCAGCAGTCGCATTGGTTTGCGGGTGATAAGTGGCTGTGCGGGAATGCTTTATGTCAAGGTCTTTGCCTCACTGATTAAATTCTTTCGACTCAAACTGTGCGCCTTGATCGGTAACAATAACTTGTGGTGCACCGAATCGACTGAGCCATCGCTCTTCTAAGCACGTTATAATCTTTTCTGTTGTGATCTTCAGTGGTTCAAACTCGACTCATCGGGTTAACTTATCGACCATGAAAAACACATAGGACACCCCGCCGCGAGTTACCGGCAGTGGAACTACCAGGTCGATATGCAGAAACTCGTTCCGTGCAGTGGCATTGAAAGCAATCGGAGTTAATTTTTCTCGTTTTAGTGGTTAACAACGTTGGCATGTAGTGCACTGTTGACAATACCTACAAATTTCTTTGGACATGCCAGGCCAATACAATCGTGACTGCAATGTCTCAATGAACCGCCCAGCGCCGGAATGTCCCAACGTTTCATGCCGAAAGGCCATTAATTCTGTTCTTATAGATTCTGGCAAAAACCATTGCATTTTTTTCTTTCCGCACAAACAGGCCGTTCTGTAGGCTCAACGTTTTATATGGTGCAGACACCACTGTGCCGTTTTTTAATTGATTGACTATTTCCTGACACGTGGCATCTCTTCCCTGTTCTGCAGAGACTTTTATAAGCGGCTAAACCCGCACAGCTGAAATTCTGCTGAGCGCATCGGCTGCCGCATTCTCGATTCCTGATCTTTGATGAATTGATATATCGTATTCTTCCAGTTTTTCAATGGCTCGATGTACTCGTTTCTTCTCAATACATAGTTATATCCAATGCACTAGCGCTTTGTAATCAGTAAAGATGTCTACGTGTCCCCCGATGACAAAATATCTAAACTTCCGTAGCGCTCATTGTACGGCAAGTAATTCTTTTCTGTGACGGTATAGTTCTGTTCTGCCTTAGTGAGTGTGCGACTTATATATTGAGCAGGACGTCCGTCAGCTTGTAGCACCGCTCCTATCCCAATATCTGACGCGTCTCTTGCAATTGAGATATTACCTACAGGGAAAGTCAAAATAGTTGTCTCTATTAATTTCTGCTTGCATAACACAAACGCTTCTTGAGCCTTCTCCGTCCAACGAAATAGTATTATGCCACTAGTTAACTGAGATAAGGGTTGTTGTGTAACCGCCATCCCTGCGAGGCATGGTCTATAGAAATTCACCATACAAATAAACCGGCGCAATTGTTTTCTAGTAGTAGGCACCGGATAATCCTTGATAGGTTGTACATTCGAATCTAACGGCATGCATCCGTCCGCTGAGACTAAGTGCTCCAAGAACCGCACTTCTTGACCTATCTGAACCTTTTCTGGATTAAAGTGTAATCGCCATTCTACCGCTTAGGACAACATCTTCTGCAGCCTAACACGTAATTCGTGTTTAGTAGTGGCCCATATAATAACATCGTCCACGTAAGCTGTTGTACAAGTTAAGTCAGACACGAACGAGTCCATCATTCTTTGGAACACTTTCGGTGCGTTTTTAAGGCCAAATGGTACCCGGGTGAATTGGAAATGACCTTGGGGTACTTGTACCGCTAACTTCCATCGGTCTTCGGACCGCACGCCTATTTGCCAAAATCCCTGTTTAAGATCAAGCACGGCAAACCATTTGCCTCCCGCTAGCTGTAAGAACAGATCACGCAGAGCCGGCATGGGATACGGGTCCGGTTTAGTTACTGAGTTCAATTGCCTAAAATCAGCCGCCGGTCGGAGCAAACCATCCTTTTTCGTAACGTAAACCATCGGAGCACGAAAAACAGATGATGACGGTTCAAGAACGCCGGCTTCTATCATTTCTTGGGTTGCTCGAGTCGCTGCTGCTAATTTCTTTGGAGGTTTGTAACCTTCATTTAGTTCTATCCATAGCTTAAACTGGTCGACCGTCGGCCCTGGACATTCGCTGCAATCAGGCAGTTGGAATATAGTGTTATATTGGTTTCGAAGATTCTTCCACCACTCAGGCAGACAACTGGTCTCCTTCTGCATCTTACGGGAACATATAGACGTTATTAAACTTATTCTCGCAGGCCTCGATATGCATACACGTTTATTTTGACAGTCTATCGTCTTAACCCATTTTCTAATGAAATCAAGTCCCAATAAGGGCGTTTGCGTATTCGAAACAACAAAAGACATATGATAGACATTTTCATTTATTAACAACTTCGTGTCCCACTCGCCCACAGCCACCATCGATGCGCCCGATGCCTGACATAAACTTGCTATCGTAGGTTTTACATTGTCCAATGGCCAAGTCAATGGTAATACCGACACATCAGCTCCAGTATCCAATTGCATTATTACTGGCTGTCCGTTGAAGAGTTCTAAAAATTTAACTTTAATAAAAATCCTTACATTTGGCAATGTTTCCCACACTTCCTTTTCTTCAAAGGCCATCTGGTTCGGACCACTTTTTTGTTTGTTCTGCTGGTCTTCATTCGATCTACCCGTCGGAGCCTCCAAAGGATTAATATTTGTGTCCTGCTCTCACACACCTTTATTTGTGAGATTGTGAACCCTGTTTCCCCACTGAACTGGCCGTTCTTGAGGAGCAGTACATTGGTTTTTCTGACGCTTATACGCCGTATTCATCGGAGCTGGAGTCCTTATATATTGACTTTGCTTCCAGGCCACTGGCTGTTGCCTTCTGTCGCGGAATTGATTATTATGCCACAAAGAATTCCAGTACGATTTGTCGCTCCTACCAGATGTTGTAACCTGACCCATGCGTAGAGTTGCAGCTGCCACTTTGTTTGTCATCATGGCCGAACTTTGAAGAGCCTGAAGTCTCTCTTCAAGGCCTCTCTGGGCGCTGGATATTGCACCGAATCTGGTAGGATCCAGCAGCATGAACATGATGGCCAAATGTGGTTACAACCCGGGTAAAGACTCGGTAAGCTTCCAGAACCACCGCTTGATACGTGTCATGGTATCCATGGGCATCTCACCCAGTAATGTTTTCAGGCTATATAATTCTGAGAACACTTCCTGAGGCCTGGCCGGGAAATGATCCAACACTCGTCTTTTGTACTCTTCATACGTGAGGTCAACCGGCAATTTCAATTGGACTGCTTCTGTCCGGTCCACTAATTCGTGAACAGCCACACGAACAATAGGTGCTTCTAATGTAAATTTTTGAGCTCAAACTGATGCATTAAATTTTTCTAACCAAAACTGTGGCCTTTCCACATCTAGTGGTGCCAACATTGGCTTAAACTCTGATGACGGTCTTAAATAACTCGTCGATTCGGCTGAAAACGCCGGCATATTTCCTCATGATTCCCCTTCGGCGCGATCACCATAGTTATGTCTACCTATATTGGATGGTCCACGTACATGTATGTTGTCTGTGTTTATTATCAGCGTATCGTCCAGACGAGATTTAATTGTGCCTAATTCTGCAGTTAAATTATTCATTTGAGAAGTCAGTCCCTGAATCAACGTTTCCAACCCATCAGAAGCCATTTTAAATGTACCACACATGCTTTATATATATATATATATATATATATATATATATATATATATATATATATATATATATATATATATATAAAATTTTACTCACACAACGAGCATCGATTTAATAAAACAAATTTACACATATTAATTAATTTATGTTCACTTCGGCTCAAAGTCTGCTTTCATCATTATACGGGCGCTTCTGCGAGGAATTTCTGTTGAAATAATGTCTGTCCTAGATAAGACCCTTTATTCATTATTTGTCTTAAAGGTGGCTATTGTCACAGCCTTGTTCACCAAAAACCCAACCATTAGCACAACACAAGCAACAAATTGCTGTGTCCGAATTTCACCAATTGTACGAAGAGTGGATTTGTAGAAGGTCAAATTCCCATTTTGCTTCCCCAATAGTTGTAGTTCCCAAACCTAAACTAGGACAATAGAAAATTTGTGGAAAGTATTGTCTATTAAACACAGTGACGAAGGGTGATTCTTATCCTCTCCCTAACCAGAGTACTCTGCTCCGAGACATAATGGGATATGAGGTTTATTCAACTTTAGATCTCCAGAAAGTGTACTATCAGATACCGATGGAGGAAAGTTCTATACCACTCACCACAGTCAGATTTCAAGGAGGGGGATCGCATGAATTTCTTCGAATGCCTTTCGTGTTGAAGAATGTCAGTCAGACACTCCAGCGTTTGGCTGAAGAATTCCTTCAGAATTGTCCATTTGCGAGGGTGTATATAGATGATAAACATTGTAAACATTTGGAAACGGTCTTGACTAGGCTGTAACAATATGGATTAGTGGTCAAACCCAATGAGAATAATATTGGATGCTCTTCACTTTAGTATCTTAGACATGTACTTTCCAAAGACGGAATTCAACCTTTAGAAGATAAAATCCAAGCTCTCAAGTACGTAACGGTAACCCGAACCGTGCGCCAATTTCGAAGGTTATTGGGCATGATCAGCTATTAGCGACGATTCATTCCAGGTCTAGCCGGAAATCTAGGATCGTTAACACGCCATCTCACACGTGAAAAAGCACGATCAAGAAGTCTTGGCCTATAAACTTGAGTAAGGAAAACCGAGAAAAATTCCAGAGAGCCAAGGAAATGCTAAGTGACATAACCGCACTAGCACCTGGAGATTGGGAGAAGCCATTCGAGCTAATCACAGATGTCTTAGATGTTGCAATAGGGGCAGTGCCCCAGCAAAGAGACAAGGATATAGTAACACTGATTGGGTTTTATAGCCGCAAGCTTATTGATCGAGAAAAAACGGTATGATACGTTTAGTAAAGTGCTTCTAGCTGTGTACGCCGCAGTGCTATATTCTGACCATTATTCTAACGGACAAATTATTGACAGATCATACGCCGTTGATCAGCATACTTGGTAAAACAGCGAGGCTTAATTACTCTCGGAGGGTGAATTCCAAAATTACCCGGTTAGCAGAGTTCGATTTCACTGTGTCTTATATTGTGGGAAGAAAGAGAATGTGGAAGCCGATGCACTTAGCAGAGCGAATGAAGCAGATGTCAAGCTGATACATCAAGTTCCATTGAAGAATCTAGATGATTCTCCAAACAATATAGTAAATCAAATCGAGAATGCGCAAGTGTAGGATCCCTTTAAGTTAATATTGTCCAAGAGACCAGCATATGTTCGCAAGCTCCTAAGTGGCAAGTGGTTGTAATGCAAAACGTCCAGACATCAACCACGACCATATGTGCCGTTGGAGTTACGTGCCAAAATTATCCAACAATTACACGATATGGGACATCCATCCATAAAAGCCATCATTCGATTAGTCAACGACAGATACGTATGGCCGCACATGTCTAAAGACATACGGGTATGGGTAAAAGCCTGTGCCAAGCGTCAAACGTGTAAGTTGTGGAGACATACCAGAACCGAGATAAAGAATATTGGGATAACAGTTGGACGGTTCAGAAACGTACACATAGACACTGTCGAAATGTCTGAAGTCAATGGCCAAAAATATTTGCTAACTTTGGTAGATCGTTTTATTCGCTAATTTGAAGTAGCGATTTTGAAAGATATGACAGCGCAAGAAGTCTTGTTCGCGTTCCTACATAATTGGATATCGCGTTATTGTGTTCCGGAAAGAGTCTCAAGTGATTGCGGTAGTCAATTTATGTCAGAGCTTTTCGTAAGATCTGTCAATATCATGGGAACAGCTGTATTGTATACTAGCGCATACAATTCACGAGCGAATGGGATGGTAAAAAGGCTGCATCGTGAACTGAAAGCTGCGTTAATGTGTACAAGTGGAACAAGCTGGATACACGATCTTCCTATAGAATTACTTGCCATGTGCAACAGATATAGAGCACAGTTAGGAACTTCATTAGCAAAATTGGTATATAGAGAACCATTAAGATTGCCTGGAGATCTGCTTATAGAAACTCCAAGTAGTCTTGATTAGGCTTCTAGCTATGTAGATTGGTTTAAAGGATCACTTAGAGATAAGATATGTCGTTTGGCTCCAACTAAAGACTAGAAAAGTAAAAACCAAGTGCTATATGTCCTCTGATCTAAGATCGGCTTCGCATGTTTATGAACAAATGAAAATAAAAAGAATTGTCTGACACCATTTTACAAAGGACCATATAAGGTGAAGAGGATGACTGACAGAAACGTCATCATAGAGGTAAGTGGAATTAAGGTTTGTGTTACTCTGGATCGTTACATTCCCCAGTTTATTTGGATTGATGATTGGACTGAATAACCAGATGAGTTGAATGACCATCGTTCCATAGACGAATCTGATGTGTGCAATCCAATCACGCAGGCACATAATACAAAGCAGCAACTTTCACCAGACGCGTTGTTGAACACATCGTTATCATGTTCTACCGAGTTACAAGATCGTAATGTTGTGTCAACTTCACGCAAATTTGCAGTGTCAGTGACAACTGTATAAGGTTCGATGTCGACGTCAGGAGCGCCATCTTGCACAACTCATTCAGGAAGAGTACAACGTCAGCCGAAGAATAATGATTACGTCTATTAATAGCCGTCTACTTTTGTGAATGTGGTGTATGTAGAGGAAGACATTTCCTCCGACAAAATTAAAGTAACAAATATTGTTAAATTTAACCACATTGGCTGATTGGAACCAATATTACTAAAAAGGAAAATATTCGTTCATTGTCTAAAACATTCTTCGTCTAAATCCTTTGCAATATATATATATATATATATATATATATATATATATATTCGTTTGAGTTTGTAAACAAGATATAAATGTTAAAAACAAGATTATGGTATCTTTTGATGTTACGTCTTTGTTTACAAATGTTCCAATTAATGAAACCATTGACATTATAGTCAAAGCGGTAGAACACGATATATTACCATCGCCGGTTCCAGGTCAAACTCTACGCAAGCTTATCTTATTATGCACGAAAGACGTACGATTTCGTTTTAATGGAAACATCTACAAACAGACTGATGGTGTCGCAATGGGAAGCCCCTTATCTCCAGTGTTGGCTGAGATTTTTCTAGGGCACCTAGAAAATACATCATTAAAGAGTGACATAAGTAAATGTGCTCAATATATACGGTACGTGGATGATATATTTCTTGTACTTAAGAACAGGTCGCAATCTCGAACATTGCTTCAAAGTTTCAACAAAGCACATAAGAATATCGGCTTCACATCAGAGCACGAGAAAGATGACTGTCTGCCTTTCCTAGATGTACTATTAAAGAAAGAAACTAATGGTAAATTAAACAGAACAATTTACCATAAACCAACATGGTCTGCACAGTATTTGCATTACAGCAGTTTTGTGCCATTTCAATATAAATTATCAACAGTTCGTGGTTGCTTTTCAAGGATTGACAGGTTGGTTAGTCAAGATTCTAAAGAAAATGAATATAATAAAGCAATTAACGATTTAATGTCTAATGGCTATCCCAGACAATTAATTGAATCAATTATTAAAAGGGGAGTTAACCAGAAACAGACGTATTATGGGCCAGAAAAGAAAACCGTCTACCTAAACATCCCATTTAAGGGGGATGCAGTTTCCCGAATGGCACAAAAGAAAGTTGAAGCAGCATTGACACGCACATTTAATGCAGCCAAACTACGAGTGTTATTTAGGGTAACACACTTGCCTTTACCAGCAATCAAAGAGAAACAGACGTTAATGTCGATATCAAATATTATTTACCAATATACATGCGCAAGTTGTCGATCAACTTACGTAGGCCGATCGACCAGACGGTTAATTACTCGAATGAGAGAACATTGCAACTTGAACGCCTGTTTTAAATCAAATGGTGAATACACGTCTGCTATTGCGCAACACATCATCGAAACATCGCACGTATGTTCTCCAGACGTAGCATTCAAAGTAATTACTAAATGCAAAAACAAAAGGGAGCTAGCCACATACGAAGCCT
>JAQBSW010004674.1:0-66296 GCA_029291075.1 Eudiplozoon nipponicum
ATCATCATCATCAACATCACTATAATCAGCATCATCATAATCATGATCATCATCATCGTCATCATCATAATCGTCATCATCATCATCATCATCATCATCATCATCATCATCATCATCATCATCATCATCATCATCATCATCATCATCATCATCATCATCATCATCATCATCATGATGTCCAGCCACAAAAAAGTCAAAAGTGACTAATGTTTCACTGCCATAAGTCGTGTTCATTGTATAACTAAATGTTTCTCGAATTCTGGTCGGCCTTCTACAGTTAAGCTGCACTTACACCGGGATTTCATTTTGCTTCTCTAGTACATGTAGGTATGATTTTTCTCACCTTTTTTTATCTTTCTTGTCACAATATTCATGGGTTGTGTTGCCTTCCGCTAGTAAAACATCGGATGTACCGATGGCAGTACGTAGGTTGTGGTCATTCTCACTGTATAATGCTTGACAACTGGTTACTTTTAAATAGATTGTTTGATTATTTATCTGGTTGTTACGGAGTCCTAATATGTGTGTGAAAAAATGTATTACGTATAGCGCAACTAGTAAAAAATTAGTTTAAATAGGACCAAAATGATATACCAAAGTCAGCATGAACGGAAAGTACAATCTCATGTGTACGTTCATTCCGTGCTTACTGGAGACTGATTAGTGGGAGTCGGTGCTACGCTCTATATCCATTATAAATTTGGTCAATGAATGTGAGACACTTGGACTTTTACAATCTCCTATAGGAATGTGTATACAATTCGATTTTAAAACCAACTCGCTATATGTAATATATACCGAGCCTGACACAATGGATTTCTAGATAGGCTAAATTTCACCGAAATGGTAATTGGTACTTATAGATGTTCTGGAGTAGCAGGCGTTCATAAGTATTAATTCTCAATTTTTGTTCAATTTAGCCTATCCAGAAATATATTGTGCTGATTTCCGGTACAGGCTCGGTATTTTGGAAACCATTGTGTTGGCAACAATAACAGGCTCGGAATATATTATATGTAGTGAGTTGGCATTGAAATCGTATTGTCAAAGACCTTATAAGAAGTTAACTTCAGTATTCTTTGAATACACATTGGTATGAGAGATTGTGCCGTCCACCTGTCCCATATGTCTTGGCCAAATATGCAGTGGGCATACAGCGAAGTACCGGCTCCTACTAATGAGCCATGAATAAGCACGAGACACATGTGTACATGAAATAATACCTTCCGTTCAGGTATATCCTTCCGGTCCTATTTGAATTAATTTTTACTAGATACGCAACACCTAACACACGTTTATTGCTTTGACCTATATGAATGTTATCCTCCTGCATGCTGTCTGTCAAATCACACTATCCACACTAAAACAGTAGAAGTCCTACAAACAAACCCTAATGAACCACAAAGAAAATCGATCTTGAGAGAAATTCTCGTAACACAAGATCCAGGAAGAGCATAACTACCTGAGCAAAATTTTGTTAATGAACAACATCCCGTAGTGGTTTATGAAAGCCCATGTAACTGATGAACATGTAAATATATAAGACATAAAGAGAAGCGACCTGTGTGCATACAGTGGTCAAAAAGGTGAAAGCCCAACGAAAACGAGATCTATCGATATAATGCTTCCCAGAACTAAATATTTATACATGTAAGCAGCGGCAAACCTATTTAGCTGCGCATAGGCATACCTAAACATAAAAATCAAGAAGTAATTAGACACAAGTACGGGTACAACTGCTTCAAAAATATAAATAAAACTCATAATCAGGCTAGTTTTCATTCACTCAACAAACGAAAGCTCGTCACATTTAAAACAAAACAAATCTTTCAATGGAATTAAGTATTCGCGAAATATTTTAATGATTAATCACAATAAGCTTAAGCCGGACTAGTGAATGATCTCTGCCAACAAATATAATAGATATGTAAATATATGTATATATATATATATATATATATATATATATATAATATCAAAAATGCACAAATTAATTGTACCATTTTAAGACTCCAATAATATTTCTTGATAAAAATCAGCTTTATATGCATTTTCGAGCGTGCGAAATCGAAAAAAAAAATTTTTGTAACAAGCACGTAATAATAACCAACATTTATACCCTGTTTCACAAAAATACCAGAGTAATATAGAAGCTCACTTGAGGCGCCGGAAAATCAATGACTCCTGTTGTCGTGGATGCGTCTAAATCACGAATAAACACTCGGGAACGGTCGACACTGCTCGATGGATTGCTGAGAACCAGCAGACGATCAACTGTAAAAGAGAATAGCGTATGTTTAAAAGCAATCATTTAACAAATGTCCAGCGGGCACACTACGCACGAATTTTGAACTGAGAGTAACTTATAGCATGCTACAATGAAAAAGTAGAATTAACTTACCAAATATTGCATCTGCTATATATATATATTTCTAATAAAGCTGACTAGAGATGAATAAAAGTTACAAAGCGGCTCAAAATAAGAGGAAGCAGCAATTTGACAAGTGGGCTCTAATTATTCGTAATTTCGACGTAAGTAATAAAGTTACACATATATTAGTACTAACACCACCTCTACCTCCATCTCAACTACTACTAATAATAATAATTAAAATAATAATGTTAATACTAATAATACTACTACTACAACTACTAGTACAAAATATGCCAATAATGCTATTACTAATAATACTATTATTACTACTATTACTGCTACTTATACTAGTAGTAGTAATGCTAGTAGTGTTCAGTATCGACCAATACAAATAAATATGAATTTCATTGTTATGCAGCAGTGAATTGTCTTCATCTACTGGTTCATTGCCGTAAAATTGTGTTTTAGTAAATATATATGGTAATACTTCATACAAATATGTTCTTTGAACCCATGATTCAAAATTGTCTGACATCTGCAAACTCACTTCCTGGAGCATAGGCGACTCCGTAGATCGGACCATATTCGCCTTCGCTAAAAAAGTTCAACACGGTGCCTAATTCCTGTGGACGTTTCGACCAGAAGGCACCAGATGCACTCCACATACTGGGACGAGAGACAGGCTCACCCAACACGAAGTCCACATTTTGATCAGCTTCGTCGTAGTCAGGCACATAGTCGACCAGCTCGCCGCCATAATTTTCTTCACCATCCCCGGGTTCAACCTGTTGTATCCCAGAGAAGCCATTATCTAAATCAGTGTAGTAAGAGTGAGTGCCACGGCGTAGAGTGTCGAAGAATTCTGCGTCGTCGTTATTGTCACTGCTAGTCGAAACAGAATTGTGATGGTCACCGTAAATCTGCTTCGTGGAAATAAATCTCGGATTAACACGACTACGGAGCTTTGCCTTCTTGCTTTTCACCTCATCAGGTTTAGGTTTGTTGGCTTCAGCTATATTTCGTTTTTTTATGTCTTGCTTCTGAACATGACAAATAAAAAGAACAAAATCTGTTTATTATTATTATTTAGCCGCTTTTACATTAATCAGATAAATCTGTGACTACAAACTTTTCAATGGAGAGTACATGTGTAGAAGAGTGACGTGTTCAATGAGAACCAATCAATCACAGAGATGGACACACTGTAGGGCTGGAAATGAAAATCAATCATAATTTAACTGACCTAAAAGCGGCATTCAAAGACCCGCAATAGTCAAGGGCGGCAGAAAAACAATAATTACTTACCTTGTCCTTGTTGCGCCCACAAAGAAAAAGGAAATTAATCTAATCCCTGTTGTGCAATATTTTTCTTTTAAAATAATGATTAGTTTAAGTTGGAAGGCAGTACAATTATAATGACGAAATGAAAATGGTGTTTGTGAGCATAAAAAAATGTTTACGCTACAAGTACCTGATTATCGGGTTGCGATCCGATTTGTTTGCATCCGCTGTCTTCCTGATTTTTTCTCCCGAATTTTCGATATCCGGATACGGATATCTTTTTCAATGGAAAGCTCATATCATACTAAGTTGACATATTGATTGTCAACTTAGTATGATATGAGCTTTCCATTGAAAAAGATATCCGTATCCGGATATCGAAAATTCTGGAGAAAAAATCAGGAAGACAGCGGATGCAAACAAATCGGATCCCAACCCGATAATCAGGTAACTGATCTATTCCCTGTCGCACAACATGTTCCTTTTACACTACAAGTAGTTTGGGTGATGGAATTTAAGATAATTGCGACGGAAAGATAATAAAACTGCCGACAATGATACTAGCAACACTGATGCAAAGGAGAATCGTCCAGAAAAATACATGGATTGTAATACCGCTGATTATAATTATTAAAAATATGAAAATGATTTTTATGGTCACGATGATAAAGGCAGACATTTATTTATCAATATTTATGACGATTAAGATTATGAATGTAATAATGATGAAAACGAAAAATAAGCGAATATAATAACAATGAGGATGATGAAAACGAATAGTAATAGTAGTAACGGTGATGATGATATTAATAAAGTTTATTATTATAACTTTTCCGCTTTATCAAATGATGATGGCTAAGATGATAGTAAAGTTAACGGCAGCCTCGTTAGTGCTGATGAAAACAGTGGCAATTTTTTTTTGTGGACGATAATAATGATGCGTGTAAGTATGTCGATAATGTTAATGCACAATTCAATAGAAAATCGCATAACGCAAAATCAACACTGCAACCACCATAGACTGAACTTAAACGCTAATATGATTGTTTTTGTCTTGATGACTCGTTGGTCCATAATTCTGGTGTTTCAGTGCTGCTGAAGTACCTTTTCCAAGGATGGCCGAAGAAGGTATGTTGGGCGACTGAGTATTCATTTCCAGTGCACACATAACCTTGCGACTCTATGTTTTGTGGTACTATACCATCAAGAAATTATGCTGATGTAATACTTTTTAGTTGCAATATATATTTTTTGTCTGTATAAACTAGACATTGCACTGAGTAGCAAAAGCTATTCTACTAGGAATCCGTCGAGTACCATCCAGAATTTGCCGCGGGCATGACACGAATCGGAGCACATTCTTCAGTCTGGGGCGATATCCACTGCACCGTTCCTGCTGGAAAGACAAAATTAGTATATAACTGAACATTGCAAGTAGTGCACCACAGGGTAGGTGCATTGGATAGTCTCAGACCCCAGACCAAATGTGCCTCTATTCGAGCCCATCCGCGACAAATTCTGGGCAGTAATTGACTAGTTCCCAAAAATAAAGTAACTGGTCTACTGGTTGATATGCCTCTTCTATCTTAGGCAACGCTTTGTTTATGCAACACAAATATTTATACAACCGTCGCTAGTGAATATTCCTTTCCAATTTTGTGATGGCTTATGTCCCTTGATGGCCAAATGGACTATACTGATGGCACTTCAGCGTCGTTAAAATTTCTCTTACCAGGCAGGCCGATAAGAAGAGGTGAGGATAATTCAATCTCAATTCCATACTAGGAATTGGCTACTTAGTGTTCTTTTACAAAACCCAATAATTTTAAGTTTGCCACATTTTTGGTGATGAAGAGTCATTTTATTATGCTGGTGTAATTCTGTGTAGTAGTGATAACAATTATTATAATTAAGGTTGCAATATTGCTATAAACACCTGACCCATTAAGTACATACATTTGTCAGAAGAAACTAAGAACCGTATAGAGAAGAAAAGGCAATTCATCCAGTGGACTCGTTTCGATCTAACCATTGAACCATACAGTCTCCAGGTGGTTCAATGGTTAGAGCACCAGATTCCTAAGCAGACGTGCCCAGATTGGAGTCCTATCCGCAGCAAATTCTTGACAATACGTGATGAGTTCCCAATAATGCCCAAACCGTTCTACTGGATGAATTGCCTTTTCCACACTTTACAATTCTTAGTTTATACTGGCAAATGTATGTACTTAATTGGTCAAGTTTTCTTAACAAGATCGCAACCTTGATTATAGTAGTTGTTACAATATTGATTAGGATAACAGTAATTAGTCAAAGCATACATAATGGGCATTGCGAAAGAAAACTAATCAATATTTCGACTATAGGTTCAATAGAAAAATGATGACGCCGCTGCTGCTCCTGCTCCTGCTCCTGCTGCTGCTGCTGCTGCTGCTGCTGCTGCTGCTGCTGGAAAACAGATGCCGCACGAAATACCTAAAAAAGTGATTAATATCTTAGCATGTGCAATGGTATTATAGATAATTGAAAACAAAGAAGTACTGGCACCACTGGCAAAGATGCTAAAAACGGTTATGGCTAGGGAAGATGCACAGCTTTGTAGACGATGTTTGATATAATGCTGGTGTTCATGACGATAAGTATGCACACGAACATTATGATTATGAACGCAGCAATTATAATGCTTATGATAGGAAAGATGGTGATCATAATAATGATAAATATTACTCTGTTAATGATAGTTAAAATAATAACGTGAACAATGCTGGTAACTAATGCTATTGCAATAATTGAGATCGTTACTATGAAAATGGAATTAACGATAATGATGATGATGACGCTTATGTTGTTGATGATGATGATGAAGAGGATGAAGATAGTGATGGTGAAGATGATGACGCTTATGTTGTTGACGATGATGATGATGAGGATGGTGGTGGTGATGATGATGATGACACTTACGTTGATGATGATGATGATGACGATAACGATGATACATATTATTATCTTCCTGCTAAGGATGATAAAGGGGCGGCAGCTTTAGATTCGGCAATGATGGTGGAGGAGATGAGGGTAATTAGCTGTATATATTGCTTGCGGAACAATTCTTATTGACAGTTTAGTGGCATATAATCTATTGCAAGCGTGCGTTGGAGTTTCATTTTAAACTAATTTATTTTAAATTTAACCTAGTAATGCTTTAAGATGCATCCTTTTAGCATACCGCACCATCCAATTGTCTCACATTACTTGACTAAACATGCAGTGCTGTAGGGCCGCAGTTTTGACACCTAATATTGAATACTAAACGCACGCGATAATGCAATTAATCGTTTTTTTCAGGAGTTTGACATAAACTCCTTAAAATATACGAAGCAGCTTATTTACAGGTAGGCAACACTTATCAAACAAAGAAATATATGTAATTTTTTTCCAAATGCAAATATATAAATATGTTATGTTCAATCAAATCTTGTCAAGATTACAATTAAAATGTAATGAAATGTGCATATCGAGGCCAGACAACGAAGCTTTCTTTGAGCCAGCAGTTTTTATTTATGACTAGATGATAAGATAAATATAGTATTTTTAATCAATAAACGCTCTCCTGTTATCCAACACATAATCAAAGACAAAAAATGAATTATAACAGATTTAAGAAATAATTCTTTCTCTTCATCTCAGGTATCTTCGAATGATAATAGATTAATGCATTTCTAGAAAGTAAATAAACGTTCAATTCATACTCAAAGCCAGCTTGTTTATTTTATATTTTGTGAATCTGGCAGCAAATAAAAAATCATTGATTGATAATAATTATTTAATTATTAAATTACATTACGTTTGCAAATTTGATATAAACACAAAACCCATTGTATTCAACCAATAGCCTAACACATCGAAGCTACCGGCAGTCACATGTAATGACGCAAAGGTTAAATTAATGTCTATTGATTGCTGTTTCATTTAGATATACGTACACGTGTATCAATTATATTTAACTGAATCTTTTTAGTTATGGTTAAGCATACACAAGCACATGCGAGACGTGCACATATTTAATGTTATGCCATAACTGTTATCAACAGGTCTATCCTGAGTACAACCTGAGTGGTTTGAGTTGAAATTTAACACTTGCATTGGCCACACGGATATCTAATTTTATCACTCACAATGGCGTTTGTTTATGACGAGTGTTTCTGAATTATTGGTGTCCCTCCAGCCAGAAAATTTGAGGGCAATCTCAGTTACGTCATTTTACATGTAGCGTATAAAACAAATAGTCTAATACATGCAAATGGTAAATTCTTATTCAACCACTCTAGTCTCACTTAAATGAACATAACAGTTACGGAAATGCACATACGCACATGTTACACGCGACTATCTAGTGAAAGTACCTGATGTGCGTTTTGACTAACGCAGCTTTCATTGTTTCAGTAATTTTCTTTTGCCACGATATTTCGGCCTATCTTACCGTAGGTCTTCATCATTTGCTTTTCATATATATGCAATGCGGTTTGGTCCTCGCTAGTCAGTTTGCCGCCATACTCTGATGATGATCATGGAAGGTCGAAACGCGTCAGTGTGTTGCGACTGGCGGTAGTTTTTTTATGTTGTTCGACGACCGGTTAAATACTAAACATTTGCTGGCGTGTACTCATCTTTTATTTTGACATAGGCGTGTACGTTGTAATGTACTTTCAATTTATTTGTCAGTTCTTGGCAAAAGATAGGTCTATTTAAATTTGTCGACTACGCGCGTGTACCCTATATTCTGGACTACAAGGCGCAGTTAAATAAGCTTAAATTTATTTAAAAATAGGCAACGCGTCTTATGTATGGAAAATGTGGTGTGAGAGAAATAAGAAATGAAATTTTGTAAATAAGTATTTATATTAAAAAACCTGGCATTGCTTAGTCTGTATTATTTAATTATCACGCCCAACGATTTCGTCTCATTACAGTAGGTACCTATATTACACCATAAATTCTGTGCGATTCTATTCTATTACCTATAATTTATTTATATTTTTTACCTATTATTAAAGTGAACAATAAAATCGTTATTAGTAATGTGTTCAAAATGAACCTTATAATATTGCCTTACGTGTGAAAAAGGACACGTTCTTAGAGGGTGCACCGAATATCAATGAGCGCCTAATGGTTTTAAAAATACGTTATTTTAATAAATAAAAACTCAGGTCGACAAAATTTATTGTTCTTCTATTATTTTTTAAGATTTCAGCCAAATTATGTAGGCCAAACGACCAGGTAGTTAAAATTTGAAGTGGAAGAACATGGAAACTTAAACGCTTCTGCTAAATAAAATGGTTGATATGTTTCTTTTAATGTGCAGCATATCATTGAAATCCCGCATCGAAGTAGTGCTTATGCGATAAGTAGCTAGTGCAAGACCAAAAAAGTATCAATTCTGGTGAAAAAGTATTCATGCCGAAGAATGAATGGCATTGGAATCCAAAATTTACAACTGAGAACGAATAGGATGACACTTTAACTTCGTTGACGTGTTGCTCAAACGTAGAACCAATGGTAAATTTTGCAGATCGGTCTTCAATAATTAAACATGAACAGCGAAATATTTAAATTTCAACAGTTAATGCCAAATGAAATGAAAAAAAGCTTACTAAAAATCTTGTGCAATAGGTTATCGCGCATTTTATCGCCACTGTTTGCAGACAGTGTTGAATAGTGTACTTAAAACTTTTATGATTAACGTCTATCCACCACATTTTTCAGTTAAGCATAGACCTAATAATATAGCAAGACCTATTGTGAATGTGTGTACTATTGATAAGAAACCGGTGCATATTCACCTATAATAAAAAGGTGAATAGACAATGAAGCGCAGAAACCAAAGATTTTGCAGTTTACTTAATAACATCCCTCACATAACTAACTCAACCCAGTCTGAAAGGCAAAAATCAACCGAAATCTGCATCTAATGTTTTCTGTAATTGGAACTGTGCATGTGGTAAATTAGATATAGGCAGATGCAGCAAACTCTAACATGGCTTGTGCAAAATAAGATTGGTACTTTTCGAAGTATATATCCTTAATGTAAGAATTTCCAAATCGCAAATAAAGCGCTTTTCAAAATGGCACAGCTAATAATAATGAAAATACATACAATGCGACTGATTTTATTGATGATAGAAATACGCTTTGGCAAATATTGATGCATATTTTAATTTTGAAGGTGGTGAAATATCTCACTAAAACATTGCTGATAACGAAAATACAGATAATAATAAAAAGTCTAATAATTACATTCATAGAGTTTATGATGACGATGATAGCTATGATGTAATCGAATCAATGCTGAAGATGAGGGTGAAATGAAAATGAACGAAAACCAATAATAAGAATGCAATATTGAATGCAATAGAAAATAATTTTTTTAAAAGATTTGAGAACCTACATTAAGTAAATATTTATTCCGTTTATTGTTGTCGTCAGTATTCAGTTCACTGTTTGTCCGATCATCGTGTTCTGTTACACTTTTCCTGCGTCGAATCAATCTCTTCTGTTTCAACTCGACATCATCTCTGCTCTAATGAAAAATAACACAACACATACAGTTAATCATGGTTGATCTGTTGTGACATTTGTGCATGTGGAAATTTTCGTCAAGAATAACTTATTCCAAAGAATTGAGAATAGTTATCCTAATTACTTTAAAGTAGTGTATCATAATTTATCACTTTCAAAGCATTGAATATGTTGTAAACACGAAAGTCACACAAATAACTAAGCAATTCATTTTCTGCCCTTAGGGGCAACTCTGCAGATACTATTTTTTTTCTTTAGTTGTATCATGATAACGAGAAATACAATTTAATGCTCCATTGCTTTTCCAGATTGATTATATAAAAAAGATAATTTTGTCAGGATTAGACTTGATAAAAATAAGCCATTTTAACTTTATTTTATAAAGTCTTAAGAATATAGACATGGTAAAACCTACAAAATATATCTCTCTTTATATTACCAGTACACAAAAAGGCCAAACTACACATTATACATGTTGCTCTATTTGTATAAATTAAAAGTTATTCCATGCTACGGGAATCAACAGGAAAGACAAATGTAAAAATATTGAAAAACACAACGAGATGTAATGTATGCCCATTGCAATAACTCTGGTGTTAAGGTGAGCTAAGCAACAAACGAAGTAAAGGCGTCTGTAGTCCCTAGACATCAGGCAAAAAAGAGTATTTCCGTTTGAACAAAATATTATAAACGAGATTTTTGCTAAATCTAAATCGGATTTGCAGCTCTTTTTACAAATAAAAAGTCACGCAGCAACTGATATGAGTCGCAGTTTGTAGGTTACTAATTGTCGTGCACATAGATTTACAATTTTTTTCTATGCAAATTACAGATTGAGTGGAGACCTTTCATCTTATTGCTATTGGTTGTATGTAAATGCTAGGTTATATTTGACACCTTGGTGTATTGACCTTGAAATCTTCATTCTAGCTATCAATGAGTTCTATTTGTTGGCATTGGCTAAGTTGTCAAAATTTGAGCCAAGATCTCGGGTTTACTGTGAAGGTATAACTTAAATTGTTGTTTGAACAGTGTAGGAAGTCAAAAAATTTGCAGAAGATTTTTGCATATTATCAATGTATCTCTGGAGCTCATTTAACTAGGAAGTCCAATGCAAATCAAACTTTTAATGTACTATAAAAACAAGATTCCTTTTCTTCAGGAAATTTTGGATGCTGGACAGGTTATTCAGAGCTATAATTGAAGTATTTCAATTTTCAAAAATGCAAAGAATCGAGCACATTGCCGTTAGCAAAAGATCCTTTTTTGTCTGGAACCTTACCCGTTATTATGATCGTGAAGAACATTGAAATATAAAAATTTGCAGCCTGATAATATGCTGGTCATAGCTAGCCATACGGCAGCACTATCATGAACATTCTCGACACCGAATGGATGCAACTGTCCTTTTCTCAAAAATAAAAATTGATGTTTAATGCAATTCGTACAATGTCGGATATCTTTTCGATTCGAGTCAGTTCGTGCAACGGATGGTTCTTTTCCCACATAGTGCGACAGGTTAAATAAAATGAGATTGTTGTTTATCTCAAACACGGAAAATTGATTTAAAGAATCGTTAGTAACACCTGTGCAATAAACGAAAGTTTAATTGCATAGCTTAATATCTACTACCAATTTACATTCAAATAGGCTGAAGCTCTGTGGGAATTAATAAGAAAAGCGATGTTATTTCTTAAGGAAGAGAGTACTATTTCCACTACTACATGCACAATGGGATATTCGCCGTCCCCGATTTTCCTCAGGTCGACCCGTGAAAAATCCTTGATTTTTCTGACATTTAAGCACAGTCCGAACTAGAGCTAACTATAGGATATAAATTGATCTCTGTTTACGTAAATAATAATGCAAAATATTCTAAAAAAAGAGAATACTTCCCGAAGAAATTTAACGTTTACTATGCATATTTTAATATATATGAAATCAATTTAACATAACATTCATATTTCCTGACTGTAGACGTGCAACATTGTCTGTAAAAATGCCGAATATGAGTTCCTTTACCAATATATATAACAGTTTCAAACTTTTATCATACTTAATGATAATGCTTGCAAGATAGCTATTACCAAAATACACACATTACTTATTACTCGATAGGAATTTTTTACATAAGTTTAAAATTGCGCAAAATCGATTTAGCTGATTTACTGCAGACATAAACCAAATAAATAATTTAGATTAGATAGAAAAGAGCCAATATAAAATATTTAAACAAAAATAGATATAAATCTAAAATGTTTAAGAAATAAGAAACGGATGTAAGCATAGATTTACATAGAGCTAGGAAAGCGCCGTTGAGAATGTTTGTAGTATTGATAAGAAACCGGCGTACATTCACTTACAAAACAAAGGTGGGAAGACAATAAATAACTTAAAAAGTAGATTGTAGTCCGCTTTTAATGTTTACATATTTTGCAAATTACTTAATTGTGATAATATTGACAAACAAACTTCCTCTGCCGGGTGTGAAGGACAAAATTTTACTGCGATATGCATCTTACGTTATTTTTAACTGGAATTGCGACTGCGAGCACTCTAATGTAGGCAGATACAGCACGACTTAACTCACTATTAGAGAAGTAAATACCAAAAGTTAAAAATGCAAGTTGGCGACCAAATAATCAACATCAATCGCATCGTATTTAAACAGTCGCACAATATAGCAAAACTGCCATTGTGCGACGATTGAAATACAATGAAATTGGCGTTTACATCAAACACACGTGCAATCAACGGTTGTTTAATTGTATTACTTATACATACCAACAAGGCTGGTGAAAATAGAACTTATTTGCAAGTATGTATACAGCTAAATATGTTTCCACAGTTAAAAATGCGACCTGCCAACCAACCGCATTTCAATTTCAATTGATTCTGGTTTTATTTGTATTTTCCACCTTTTGGAAGAGATTTCAATACATCAACGTTTTCAAGAACTGTTCAATCCTTTTATATATATATATATATATATATATATATATATATATATATATATAATATTTGTCTGTGTGAGTGAAAGTATTTTGCAGTTATTTACCTGTTCTTCATGTTTTGTCGACTTTTGCAGGCCAGCAGCAAAGCAGACAACGCGACTGTGTTCGCGATCCGCCACACAAATCATATCACGCGACTCTATCAGAGCCAGCTGATGCGGGACTAGAAGACCGTCTGGTGGTGGGAAAAAGACACCTATTTTAAAGCAGTCAAGAAATAGATGAGGCGAAACATAAGTAAGAATGAATTTTCTCAATATATGTGTTATATAAACTTTATTCGATACAGAAACCGGGAACATTTATATGCATACATCATGATCATCATCATCCACAGCCATACAAAAGCCAAAAGTGACTAATGTTTCACTGCCATATAATCATAAGTCATTCATGGTTATACGAGGGCTGTAAAAGAACACTAGGTCGCCCGTTCCTAGTGAGGATGGTTTATATTTAGAGATTTACTTCTCTTATATAGTCTGTCAAACAAGGCAGGTTTATGCGTAATTCACTCTCGCAATTTGTGTATTTCTGCGGATAAATTTTATCCAAGATACTTTTGCTATGTTATCCGAATGGATGAGCACAATGGGATTGGTGTTTACTTCAAGCTCGCAAACTTGATTTAAATAATATTCGACCACCACTTGCGAAATCAGTGATTGTTTAATGGTGGAACTTAAATTCATGTGGCGAAAGATGAAGAAAGCTAATGTTAGGCACGGCATAGAAATTGTGTAGCCGACTTTTCTGGTCACGCACAATGTGTGGGAGACTACTAGAGTAGAGAGATGCGTAATAAATTTTGCTTTACGTATATACACATTGCCCTTTTGATCTACGCTAGTTGGTTTGCCGTCGTAATCTGATGATGATCATGATTAAATGGTCGAAAGTCTGACAATATATTTTTTACCGCCAAATGTTTTGCTCCAGATTCCGAAGCAGACGCGCCCAGGTTCGAGTCCTGTCCGCGGCAAATTCTCTCCAGTATCTGATGAGTTCCCAATAAGGACGAAACCGGTCTACTGGATGAATTGCCTTTTCTACACTATACAATTCTTTGTTTATACTGACATATGTAAGTAATTAATGGGTCAGGTGTTTATATCAAGACCGCAACCTTGATTATAATAAACAAACAGACATACATATTAATAAACATACATGCATTCATCCATACATACAAAGATGCATACTTACATACATATATATATATATATATATATATATATATATATATATACAAACAAACGTAAACTCACAAATATATATAGATATAAATGCATGAGTACATGTGCACAAAAAACGCATAAATACATACATACATACATACATACATACATACATACATATATACAAACACACACACATGCATGCATCCATACATAGATGTAAAAGTTTATATATATATATATATATATATATATATATATATATATATATATATATATATATTTATATATGCATAAATACATGCATTAAATCATACATACAAATCATAAATACATTCAAATACGTACATGCCTGCATGTTTACATAAATACATGCATGCATAAATGCATATATAAAATAGCGGAATTTAAGATTATGCTCTTTGAATTTGAAATGACCCTGGGAGCATAAAGAATTATTTTTAATGCCAATTCATACACTCCATTTTCCGCTAGATTCCAATGGAATAGATGAAATAATGAAAAAGTAAATCTTAAACCATCAAGAAAAAAGATATAGGTTTTATCAAAGTATCAACTAGTAGGAAAAATTAGCAATTCACGAAATATGAAATCGAATAAATAGCACTTACTCTGTGAAAACTTTCCCCATGCCTTAATCAACTTTCCATCTGGCGAGAATTTCATTATTCGCGAGTTACAATATCTAAATAATAAATCACACAAAAGCAAAGAATGTATTCGTTAACTCATTAGGGCGTATTAAGTTTTTATATTAAAACTATCTACATTTCAGATATGGTCAATGTCGAAATGCGTAATAATTAACGCTAATGCTGCAGATAGATACGCACTTATACGAGGCATACATTATAAACGTTCCTTTAATCTTGAAATACATACAAGCATAACCAGAAATAAAGGTCTCTCGCACAACGGGTTTTAGCAGAGCCTAATTCTATTAGGCAGAATTAACTCGGCCTTTTTACTGGACGCAGTCTGCAGCCAGATTCAAACTGATTCTCACATATCCCAATGCGCCTTAAAAAGTTAAACCTCGATACGGTTTTACCAAGCGACTGATACCACCAATAAATGTGTCGTCTTGAGAGGCGCTACTCTTACTCTTCTACGGCTTCCACCATTCAGCAGAACTGCTTCTATGGCATAAAAAGAGGTAACGGTGAACTTCGCAATTGTTGTTTCTTAACGAAATGTGAAAGGGATTTCACATAAATATGCGGCTGGACAGAACTGATTAATAATTTACATTTTCTCTGGTGACGGCCTCGAAAGAGCTCAATGTAGACGTCGAACTACCTAGCTGTACAAACAATGGCAGCCTCATCCGTATCATCTCCAAATCATCACAAGCATGCAGAAGCAATAACAATATTCAGGATGTAAAGATTTTTGACTTCGTTTATAAACTGACGAGCAGATAAAGAGACGCTTGTCTAACTTAACGAATACAGCTGCAGCCTGGCTACCGAAAAATTTTGTCATACAAGTTCCTACGGAAACACACACATTAACAACTGGCATCATCATCACGAACAGCAAAAAACACGTGTTAACAACTAATGCTTCATTGCCATCAACCATAAGAAAATATAAGAAATTTTTATTAAATAATAAGAAAGGGATTTAACTAATAAAAGGTAATATTAAAGACAAAATATTAATTTAAACTAGCAAATTGTTAAAGTAAAGTGAGGAGAGAATCTAGCTCTGAACAATATATTTACGTAGGTTGCACACAGAAATTTATTCACCTAGGCCTCTACACAGTAACCAGTGTGTTTATCAAAATCGTCAACAATGACCGTGTATAAGGAACATAACTTTGGACCAAATCTTTGTCTTTTGTCACATAAAAAACAAAATACGTTTGATTTTTACAACAATAAAACTGAAGCGAGGTTTTTATTTGTGCATCATACGTCTGACTGAAAAACAATTACGAAACTCTCAAGTCTGAAAATTAGCCTCATTTTAAATACATAGAGATTAGAGGGGAAAAAATAAGCACTAGTTCAAAATAGGTTCTCAAGACAAATGTTGAATATTCTATTCGCAGTGCTTCAAGTGCGAAAAGGTAGAACAAGTAGAAAAAATTCCATGAAAATCAATTACTCTTTATGGTTATTTAAACAGAAATCACTGGCTAATGAAGCAAACATAGTCAATCCAGTGACGTTTTCACGGCAGCGTCAAATCTGAATATTTAAATTTGTAATTGGGTTTGTAGCATTACCAATACAGAACAACAATAACATAACTGCACATTAATGTATCCGCTGAAAAGCTTCCAATCAGAATATCCTCGATCCACCTTGGCTGCGATGCCAGGCAATCACTAGAATAGCTTTGGAAGCTTGCCGAGAAGGATTCTTAAGTGGCCAACTGAGACAGTGACACAGTTAATACAATTGGAGTTCATTAACTAGATGTGATGGTGGTGGCTACACGAAGAGCAGTTAAATAGAGAAGGCCGGATGATCAGCTGACAGAGATCTTAGCCAAGCTGAGAAGAAATTTTTTCACACCGCTAGACAGCTTTTACCAGTCTAAGTCAACTATATGCTACGTGGTGACACAAATTAGATGATCAGTTCAAGAACGGATTGTGCAACTTAAATAATCGTTGATTGCGCAGATAGTGATAACAACTTTTGAAACCAAATCGGCGGCCATCGGATAAACACGAATTTCATTTTAATTAATCGGTTAGCAAACGTAGTTTTGTTATGCTGTGCGGCTAGAGAAATACAATAGGATCGGTGTTTATCTCAAGTTCACCAAAGGATTGCGTAACATCTCAGAGACAGCTCATATAATCTGCAGAAACCCACCAGTTCGGATTTAACAAGAAACTAATGTGTATATCATCAGTGTTCAAAGTTGGAGCGTCGGCCACAATCCATAACTTAAACTAAGAGCGGCATTTCTGTACAAGAAAAAACTGCAAAATAAATAGTTTATAAAGCTATCCAAAATGAAAAATTCTTGCCCAACGAAACGGCCGATTTCAGAAAATTAAAACAGACCAGTAATTGTAGGCACTTTAATTGTCCTGTGTAACAGACTTCAGTCATCCACTGAATGTTTTTTCTACAAAGTGGAGAGCTCTGAATAATTATTGAAAATCAATCATGGTTGGCTGCAAACATCTGTATTGTAGATTGATAGTACAGGAATTTAGTCAAATTATTTTACAATTTGCTACAAACCTACCTATTTCGCATCTGTTTTTCACCACGATTTCCTAATCTGTTCCAGATATTTCCGATCACTTTGCCTTTACCCTTGTCCGGCACATTGCACATCTCACGTCTTAGAAACAAGCTAATGAAGCAAGTGCGATATTTCTTTTAGCCATATAATTTATACGTTTGACTGACCTTTCACTAGATAGGCGTGTGTCATGTGTGTAGCCATAGCAATTTCCGGCCTGACGACCAAAGGGAAATAGCTAGTTATCCCGGGAATGAAAGCATTAACCGTGCAGTCTAATGGGCTACAGACATAAACTCGTCTCATGTGAAGCCTGGAGTTCGGTCCAACTACGCAGTAAAACCTAGTGTTAAAAGGATAGTAACGAGATAGGAGCAAGCGTGTCATACGCGAAGGGCAGCTATCGGTAGCTGAAAGTATCTTTGGCCACTGTCATCTCGACAGACAGTGCTCATCAGCATTGGTTGGCAGACTATCTAAGAAAAGGAACACTCTGAATACAAACCAGAATAGAGGATATTACATGCATTATAGAACTGATTGTACCATCCTTATCTACGCGTTATTATCCTCAAACTTTTGGTTACACGGAGATTGCTCAAGCCACCAAATGGGTGATCATTATTATTATTAATAAATTTGTATTTGACAACAAGGCCATCCTGCCCGACAATTGAAAAGGTCAAGAAACAAGTCAAAAGTAACGGCGGGGTTGTTAGAAATTGAGAAAGAGAAGTGCTTTCAGCAACTTTGTGTAAGTTATTCTAAAGAAATAGAAATTTCAAATGAATAGCACAAAATCGACTAGAATAAGAGCTTGTGCAGAATCAGAATACCAGTGCCCCGTGCAAGATATTTTGCCTTCAATTGCTCGAATATAGCGAGCCCAGCTTCACAAAATATCCCACTGGAGCAAACGACATGGGATTTGGTAGGGGGTAAGGATGAACGCGCACCAAACAACGATAGTAAAATCTAATTGGCGTATTCTGTTTCAGTTAGAGCAGCTGAAACGGAATGAAGTTCTTTAGTGGAGCAGATTCGTATCGTGCTTACTGGCGACTCACCAGTAGGAGCAGGTATAACGCCCTTTACCTTTTAAAATACCCAGTTTCAATTTATTTCAATCAATATTCATTACGTTATTTCATGTTATTTCAAAGCTTTCGATGAATCGCAGAGCAGACTGATATCAAGATCGTCGGCTGCAATATTCGTGTAATTTTTACTTTGAATAAACAGCGCCCGCTTACCGTGTCACACGCTTAAAATCAAGGCAATGATTTCATACAGCGCCTTCAATCCACAAACTTGTAATCACTGAAGTAATGCAAACAATTTTAGCAACCTTAGAATACCTTATAATCCAGCAGGTCTTTACCACCTTACAAGAAACTTTGCATTGATATCAGGCACATAACAGGACTGGAGCTATTTCATCACTACCAACGATTCTTGTCCTATTCGAAGAGCTAATAAAGTTTTCTGAGTTCTAGAACAGCTCTCCTCCAGGTATCAGAGATACGCAATGCATTTTAATAGAATGTGCACAGCTAATACGGTGAATCCCTCATAGCGTTAGAAGAAGTTGTCAGGATATAACAGGAATTGAGAATCGTGAGCAATAAATAGACCGATCTTCACCTGATTCGTTGAGAGGCTGGCTGTAATAACCATGAGATATTTACTTAGCTGCAGAACTAATGCTACTTATTATTAGTCGTGGATGTTGACTGAGATGGCAAAAAGATGTATAGCATAATGAAAATGGTTAACATTAGAAGGATGCAATTATTGATTAAAAAATCGAACACCGATGAAACATATGAAAGCTATCAACTAAGTCATAAGTACTTTTACCTCATCGGGAACAATTTATTAATTTATTACTAGAACTAAAAATATCATTCTTAATAAAAAATTCAAAACTAAACATTTACTGACCCATCGGCAACGAAAAATTCACCATTGCTGGCCACTACGACATGTGTTGGTTTGCAGAAATGTCTCTCATCTTTACCTGGCACAAAGGCTTCTCCCAAAGTCAATGCCGGTACTTTTCTATTTTCTGGCGTAAACTTCATTATCTATTTTAAGAAAGAAAAAAAGCTAATACTCATATTCTAAAGTAAAGTGAATAAACACATTTCAATCATATATATAATGACAAGCGGTTTTTTCTATGTTGTGCGTCTGGTCAGATAAAATTGGGTTGGAGTTGTTTTTCAGGCTCGTAAACGTGACTAATGAGTTATTATCACCACCCGCGCAATCCATGATTTTGTTGTATAATTTATGTACGTGTGGCGAAAGCTGCAGAAAGTTACCGCTCACGATTGCACAAAAATTGTGTAGCCGACACGTCCAGTCAAGTATAAGGTATGTGAGACGACTAGCAGTGATAGACACATACCCTATTTGGTATTCCTTCTATGGATTACGGCTTGATCTCCGCTAGTCAGTCTGCCGTCGTGCTCAGATGAGGACCAGGGCAGGTCAAAATGCATCAGCATGTGTGACTGATTGTAGTTTTGCTGTTGCACAACTGGTTAAATACAATAGGATTGGTGCTTACCTCAAGCTAGAAAACTTGATCAAAAGAATAATATATGATATTTATTCTGAAGAAATATACAGCCATGAACACTACACAGAATTACACAAGCATAATTTACTGACGCTTCACTGGTGAAGAACCATTAAACCAAAGATTATGCGGTGGATGCACATAAAGATTTGGTCGCTCGTTACTAGCGAATCATCGATAATGATGTAGTTTGACATCTCGCCGTTGATCTGTCTGGAAGTGAAAACTAACAGCACATAAGCACAAACAGTATATCTGAAATCAGTACATAAACGGTAATGTACAGTCTCCAGTGATGGGAAGTCTTAAATGAGTTAAAGATAACTAATGGCTAATATGCAAGTATGTATTAGGTGTTGCGAACCTAGTAACAAATTAGTTCAGTTGTGACCAGAAGGATAAACCAAAGGCAGCATGAACGGAAAGTATAATCTCATGCACATTCGTTTCGTGCTTACTGGCGACTCATCAGTAGGAGCCGGTATTACGCCCTTTAACCACTATATATTTGGTTGAAGAATGTGGGATAATAGGACGGTACAATCTCCTAGACGAATGTGTAAACCTGCAATAGTGAAGCTAACATTATATAGTCTACGACAATGCGACTTCAATGCTAACACACTATATAATATATATACCGAGTCTGTAAAGGATACTAACACTATGGCTATTGTGTTAGTAACCGATACCAACATTATTGTACCGAAAAGGTGCATGGTACCAACATGATGGATATCAATCCTTGCAATAGTTCCCAGAAATTGAGAATTACAACAATTTCTGAACACCTATTACTCCAGTAAATCCATACACTCTGGTTTTGATCGATATCAGTTATCACATTTCGCGGTAAGCATGATATCGTTGAATTAAATATTTAACAGTTAAATACTGTTTGTTGCGCAGAACTAATATATATGCAAGTATGTATTAGGTGTTGCGAATCTAGTAACAAATTAGTTCAGTTGTGACCAGAAGGATAAACCAAAGGCAGCATGAACGGAAAGTATAATCTCGTGCATATTCGTTTCGTGCTTACTGGCGACTCTGGTCACAACTGAACTAATTTGTTACTAGGTTCGCAACACCTAATACGTACTTGCATATATATTAGATCTCCGCAACAAACAGTATTTAATGGCCAATATTTTACAGACCTGGTATTGTTTAACATGCATAAATTTGATAAAATTAGGTGGATGTAGAGGGATGTTAGAGAAAGAGTTTAGTGTAATTTCAACATGAATAACATAACCAAATGACTCGTCAAAATATCATTTGTCAATTGACTTAATAATACTGTTTACTCGATACATATAAACCAGTGTAACCTAAGATGCATAGATCTAAACATAGAATATAGTTATTTATATATAAATAAGGTTGTGGGTGTATAGCTAGGCATGTATAACTGCTGAAGGAACACTAGAATGGGTTAATACTAAGTTATATTAACTTTTATAGAAGAGTGAGTCACGGCAGAGGAGGGTTACCTGTGTGCTGTTTAATTTAACGTTCTGTTACCATTTTCGTGACTTTTAACGAGCTCTGAAAACGGCAACAGTAGCTTTATCAACAGTCCAAATTTCCATTCCCAATATTTCACGATATTCTACCAGGTCACTTTGTCAACAATAAGCCAATGACACCACAAACTTGTCAGAGTGACTCGGATGAATTCCAGAAATATTCGACGCAAAAACAAGGATAATAAACGTAAAGACATTAATTCACACTTAACGAATAATGTAATTAACCAATTCCTTGGTGTGAAAAACATTTATTTTAATCAGACTAGTTTCATTCCTTCAATCAAATTAGAAAACAAAATAGCCATAAATGAAAAACTGAATTTATTTCTGTTAAGTTATTAAAATAAACGGGGAAATAGGCCAAGTAATTATACTCTCTAATAGACTTCATCACCACAAACTGATACAATGTCTTAATGAGAATTCGATTAACAAATTATTTATTTTCAGATTTAAGGCTATAAATGTGAACAAAAATCACTACATTGTTAGTTTATATTAGTATAAAATTTACAAATACAATGTCTACACACAATATCGCCTCTATACATGTATTGTAGAAAGAAAATTCTGTATCGCCTACATTAAAGATATTAAAGAAGGGGAGAACATATAACTATGTGTCTGGTCAAATTAGTAAATAAAATATGGCTCGTCACGCCTTAGAAACAGACCATATTATAAAACGGAATCCGAAGAAAAATATCTACAGAAAATGTAACGAATTCTACATTGGGTAAACCTCGCTAGGTTCAATTTTTAAAGCATTAGTAGTAAAGGTTATGAAATGCCGTTCAGAGTTGGTAGTAGAAAAAACGATAATTCAACTCCCGTAAATTAATGCACAATAGGAGTTTGGTATAGTTTAAAACGCATTTGACTAAGTAAAACTATTTTAATTTAAATTGAATTCATAATAATGTAACTATCTTAAAAATCAATGTCTTTTCGTTGACTTAAAAGTCCCTTTCTTCTGTTATGTTGCAATTAGGCAACTTTCATTAGTCTTTGATAACAAGGTTTTTAAAAGTTAACCCGTCCTTAATACATTTTGACTTCAATAATTATCATTTTTCTTGGTTCGTTATGACATTATTTTTAAATATCTTGTTTGGTATTTTTTCTTTGTTATATTGTTTGTAATGTCGTAAACAATAAATCTAACTTAAACAGCTTTATTTAAAGACCACTAATTTGGCATTGTCTTCCTATTTTACTTGTTTGTAATTTAATCTTATTAGAGAAAGTTTCGTTACTGTTGGTTATACTCACTGTTTAGTTAGTTAATTTCTATCATGAAATTCAGTCTACTCCTTTGCGAGTTAATCGCACTTTCATGAATGTGTTCTATTTTTCAAACTAATGATACAGACTAGTATTCAAACAAAATTGTAGTCTTACTCACTAACTAAAGGCGTATCATTAATGTGAGCGACACAAAATTACATTCTACAATGCAAGTACAGAGGCGATATTTTGTATGCGCGTATAATTTGGTAAATTATACTAAAGTTAGCAAAAGAGCGGTTATAGTTTCCGTGGTTAGGCCTAAATCTGAACATCAGTAAATAGATAAATGAATTCTCATGTAGATACTGTACATGCTTGTGGTGATGGCTAATGGTTACCTGAAACCAAGGAGCGAAGATCTTGACACAAACAACCGGAAGTTAGCTAGAAATACCTTCCAATAAAAATAAGCACCAAAATCTATTTGGGAGAGTGCTACGAATCTTTTTAATTGTAAATTAATTTCAAAGAATTAACTATCCTCTGGCGAAGACATTTTTATATATTACACGTAAATATTCACTTTTTCTTTTCGTTACATACATAAATGCATACAAACATACATACATACATACACACACACATACATACATACATACAAGCATACATGCATACATACATACATACATACATACATACATACATACATACATACATACATACAAGCATACATACATACATACATACATACATACATACATACATACATACATACATACATACATACATACATACATACATACATACATACATACATACATACATACATACATACATACATACATACATACATACATACATACATACATACATACATACATACATACATACATACATACATACATACATACATACATACATACATACATACATACATACATACATAGAGAAATACATAAATACATACATACATATATACATACAAACATACATACATACATACATACATACATACATACATACATACATACATACATACATACATACATACATACATACATACATACATACATACATACATACATACATACATACATACATACATACATACATACATACATACATACATACATACATACATACATACATACATACATACATACATACATACATACATACATACATACATACATACATACATACATACATACATACATACATACATACATACATACATACATACATACATACATACATACATACATACATACATACATACATACATACATACATACATACATACATACATACATACATACATACATACATACATACATACATACATACATACATACATACATACATACATGTATTACATCAAAAAGCAAACGCAATTCATGCAATAGACCGACTTCGTCCTTATTAGGAACTCGTCAAGTAATGTCCAGATCATTGCTGCAGACGGCGCTCGAACCGATGCACATTTCATTTGGACTCTATAAATTTATCCACTACGCCACCCTGCCGCACGCTAAATACAACTTTCTGTTGAATACTAAACTTTGTTTTTTGGAAGGCTTTTCTTGAAATATAGCCTATGACAGCACTTTACACCTAAAGTTCCAATAAGCTACCCATAATCTGTCATTATAGGACAAACAGCTCACTTTTATTGGGAAGCGTTATTGAACTCAATATTTGTACAAATTAAATAATCATTGATTGCGTGGGTGGTGATAATTATTTAAATCAAGGTTGGAAGAATTTTTTTCCACCTTATGAAATGCAGAGTTAATACAGACAAATATACAAATAATGAAATCGGTGTTTATCTCAAGCACGCAAGATGATTTAAATAGATATTATCACCACCTGTGAAATCAAGTATTTTTAAATAGCATAAATCAATACCACTTTGTCATGTAGCGTATTGTCTGTTCTTTAATGACTGATTGTGAGTAGCTAGTTCGAACTTTATATCTAAAGAGGTGTCTCATTAGCTTAACCTGAGCAAATGCTAGCCAAAAATACTTGGTAGTATATAACTGAATATTGTGTGTAGTGTGTGACAGGATAGCGCAAAAATCGTGGACAATACTTGAAGAATTCCCGATGAAAATGAATCAGGTTTACTGGATCAATTGCCTTTGCTATCTCATAAAATGCTGTTTATTCTGAAAACTATATGTATAGATAATCTGGTGGTTATATCAATCTCACAATCTCGATTTGAATAACTGTTGTCATTACCCAGGCACTCCATGATTGTTTAATGGCACCTTATTCATAGTTGCACTAGTGTAGCTTTGCCATATACTATATATATATACGAAGTTGGGGCTGTAGCAATAGCCACCTTTGAGACTAAGAACACATCAAGAGTCCTATATAGGGCTGACATTAATTCAATAAAAAGTCCTCGCAGAAGCGCCCGTATTAAAATAAGGCAATCAGCACAACGATAGAAGCAGACTTAGAGCTGAAATGACCATAAAATAATAAATATTTGTAAATTTGTTTTTCCAAATCGATGCTCTTTATTCGAGGAAAAACCTATATATAGTTGATTAAAAATAAAGCATGTGTGGTAAATTTACAAATGGCTTCTGATGGGTTGGAAAGGTTGATTCAAGGACTGGCTGTACAAATGAACAATTTGACTGCAGAATTAGGTATAATGATACATGTATAATAAATACAGATGGAATCCGCGTAAACGACCCCACCAATATAGGCGGATACAACAGGGGCCACTACCGCTTTACTACACAAACGTCCAGGAGATTGAGGCGTCCAACTATCTTACATTTATTGACTAAATGTATATTTTGTTTTGGACAGAGTACCGGCCATAAGTGAATTATCATTTGCAAGCACGAAACACAGGTATACATAATACGCTTTAAATAGTGGAGTTGGACTAATCTATCTGATTTCTTCTGAATTGATTTGTTACTATGTACACAACACCTGATAAATATTTGTATATATACTAATTCTCTGTAATAAAGAAAACAAATTTAATCGCCAAACAGAATAACCGGTTAAATAAGAACTATTTTAGTATGAGATAAAGCAGCCAGATATTCGCTATTCAAATTGTGTCGTAAATTCTACATTAAAGAAATATGGTCGCTAAACCAAAATATGTGAAGCTCGCGCAATTATTATAAAACTAATCAACATGATCTAACTAAAAACTAGGTTTTCATCACTATTTCACAAACAGGTATACGGACAAAAATTTTACCTGGTGCAGTCCAACGTCAGTTACCCATATATTTTGATCTTTATCTACAGTGATGCCATGCGGCATGTAAAACCTATGAATAAACGAGAAAGAATCAAATAAAAAATTACTATTATAATCAGCAAAATCAACATACCATATAGTGTGCAAACTAAATACTTCAGATTTACTCATTTTAAACGAAACCCTAATATTGTTTTGTTTTTACATAGCATTTTCAACGACAAAAATAAAATCAAGAAACGACGTGTTTTCTTCGTTTAATTTACTGAGGACTACCAACGTTTTAAAACCAAAAATTCTGCTACAGTGCCTAGACAATTATCGAAAAGTCAATTTTTAACTACAGTGAAGTCCGGACATTCTCGTGGGTGTGATCGCATTTGTACATGTGCATGCGTGGTAAAGCTTCGGCATAGTTATCAAAATCACGTTTGCGGATTTCAGCTAAATACTAATTCCATTATTTTAATCAGTCATAAAACAGTAAAACTCCTGTAAGTCACACGTGCTGACGCGTTGCACCACTCGCGTAATTGACCATGGCATCTGCCCTGAAAGTGTCTTATAACAGGTAAGTCAATGTCGAGTGTTTTGACTAAAACAGTCTCAGTCTGGAATACGAATTGGCACATTTGTCAATATGAGACATAAGATGAAGTTGAGTTACAAGCTTTATAAATAAATTTAGGTGGAATTATTAAAAATCACATTGGTTTAAATAGTTCTTGGATGAAATAAGTCAATCTAACAATCATCATTGGCCAACGAAAACTGGATTCCGATTACACTTATTCTATTCAATAAAACTGCACTTAATACGATTACGCAGAAGACAGCTTGCTAATGTAGTTACGCCTAGTATGTTATTTATGAATAATCTATTTAATTAATAACTAAAAATAATCTTTCGTTCCCAATATTGAGAAATTAACCTCAAAGCAAATCGGCACATTAAAGATAAAAAGTTGGAAAAATGTCATCTAAAAGTCCTGTTCCTTTTTGAACCTTAAAGTTGAAGAGCGTGATGGGCGGTTTTCTAGCAGTGCCTTACATTTAGAGATTGAACATTTTAACCCGAATGATAAAATTACCGTCGCTCATTAATCCAAATGGAAAAAAACTGACTGTGAAGATAAGGTTGACTATTTAACATACTGAGAAAAATTCTACATCAGCATGTTGTATGCATGAATGATTAAAGTTAATAATCAAAAATTTTAACAGAATTTAATATAGTAAGCAGCATTCCGGGACCCATTGTTAAAATTAATAGTGTGCAATAATTCATTTTCAGTATTACCGGCCATTGTTTGCAGATATTAACTTCGTCAATAAACTATTGGCAGTCATTCAGAGAGACACGTCAATAAAGGCTGTATGTGATTAATTTAATGACAAGAATCTTGTGTTTAACTTACCTGAACATAAATCAAGACAGACTAGATCCTACGTATATAGATCATAAACATGGAGTCTTTAATAAACTTGAATTACATTTCTCTAAGAGAAAAATTTGATCACAAGTTAAAATTCAGTAGTAAATCTTTAAACGATTTGCGAACTCACTAACTAATCGCTGCAACAAATACGCAAACCAACACAGAAGATATTAAATATTAAGGCATCATAAACCCTATTAGACGTCGCGATTTCATTAACTGATTCAGACTGTCAAAAAATGGGTAAGTATACCACAATAAAGCAAGACAACATTCGAAGCGAATCGGTGTTCGCCGATACTATTACCTGCCCAGAAGCTATGATAACGCGGTATTATGAAACAGAAGTGATAGCCTTCAATCTTGACAATAAATTAGTTAACACCTTAGGATATATATAAAGGAGTTTGATTATATAAGTATTGTCGGTATAAACTCAATATTCCATCAGGTAGCTAAAACAGTCCATCCAGGAGACCGGTTTCAGCTCTATTGGTAACTTTTCATGTACTGTCCAGAATCTGCCGCGCACGGGATTAGAACGCAGGCACATTTGCTTCCGAGTCTGCGACTCTATCCACTGCGCCACCCGTGACGCACACTGCCCGCAATTTAAAGTCATATATCAACTTATATTTTCTGATTAGCTCTTCCTTCGGGTTGAGCCGATTTGAAAACAAATAAGACCTGAAGTTATAATTGACCACGCCCGATCTGTCATAACACAACAGACATCACGCCGCTTAGGGAAATTATAGATTTTAAGTCTGGCAAATTTTTGATTATATGTCTTCTCTCAGTTTAAACTCAATATTGCTTCAGGTAGCAAATATCAGGAAACATGTATAAAATGAGATCTTGATCTCCCGCACGGTGGTCTTAACTAACAAGACAGAATTTTGTTAGTTTTTTCACTGAATCCTATTTGCTGTTGAACTCAAAAATAATCTGCATATTGAAATGTCTCTCGGCTAGTGAGTGCACGATGCGACGTTAACACAGTGAAAAAGTGGTAAATTTGTCATATTTAAGATTACGATTTCGATAAAAAAAACTGTTCAATAAAATTATATATTTGCTAGCTAAGAAATGAGTAAAAATTAATAACTTACAAATTTTCACCAAGTTCGTCGACGATACCGCCTTTGCTTATCACTGCAATTGTTGGTTTGGAGATCGGACCCAATTTACTATAATTTGTTAGACGATTGTTTGTGTCAAATGTACTGTAAAAAAGTTTTAAAAAAAATAAATGTTCTCCTGCAAATGAAAAATCCAGCAGATTTATACAGAGTAGGTATTGCTTACTTGACACTAATATGTTTAAAAACCACAAGGTTTAAAAGAAATAAATTGATGGTATATTTTTTATTGAATATTATATATTCAGGTTTTGACTAACATGGAACTGTACCAAAATTCCGCTTTTTAATGACTTTTTATCACCAGGATTAATTTCACCAGATGTATCCAGTTTGTAACTCCTACAACATGCATAAATAATTATATGCAAATATAAATACAAGAAAACCCAAATGAATTCATACCTATACAAAAATTTACATTTCTACATATATACATAAAGAAAATCATACAAGCCTCCAGACACATGAACATGTATATACATTAATAGGCCCAAAAACGTTCACTTCCATGCATACCAACATAACATATATATATACATATATATATTCAAATAGAAATGCACACTTACACATACACATACATACATACATCCATCCATACATCCATCCATACATACATACATACATCCATGCATACATACATACATACATACATACATACATACATACATACATACATACATACATACATACATACATACATACATACATACATACATACATACATACATACATACATACATACATACATACATACATACATACATACATACATACATACATACATACATACATACATACATACATACATACATACATACATACATACATACATACATACATACATACATATCATACATACATACATACATACATACATACATACATACATACATACATACATACATACATACATACATACATACATACATACATACATACATACATACATACACATAACTATAGGCGTATACACGCGCATTCCAAAAAATATATAAATACATATATACATAAATGCATGTATACAATAACAAAAACATAAATATAAGCACCCATAAACATGTACATACAAAAATGCATGAATGAAACAACCTTTGTATAAATATACATATACGCACATAAATACATCTGTAAAAATATATACGAACAATTTCAGATACATGGATACATACCTCAATGCACACATATAGAGAAATTCATGCATATATATATATATATATATATATATATATATATATATATATATATACTACATACATACATGCATACATACATACATGCGTAAATAAATAAATTCATAAAATACAAACATACATACATTTACACGTACATGCGTACACTCATTTATACAGAGTGCATACTTTCAGTACACCTCCCTACATACATGTAAAGTCGGTAAAATTGAAAATTCAGTTTTTGATAAAAATTTTCCTATCATTAAATCTATTATTTCTGTGAAGAGATGTGCCATCTGTTCTCTTAAGAACGTCAGCCTGCGCGAAATTGACACAATAATATTGGTTTTTTACAGGAGTTTAGAATAAATATCGTAAGTTCATCAATAATATTACTGATTTGCTTTTAAACTTATCTAAGGATGGTGGTGATAGAATTTCAGGAGCGTTGACGAACAAGTTGTACTATATAGAGTGAGACCGCGCCGGTTGCGTGGAATAAGTAGACAATCATTCCTATCCCCAAAAAAGGCAATCATAATTCGTGCTAAAAGCTTAACTCTTGTCGTATCTAGGTTTTCTGCGCTTTGTGTGAATCACAGACTAGATTAGAACAATTAATTTTCAATCAAAGTTGCGATCTTGATATAAAAACAAAGTATTGTATAGTGTGGAAAAGACACTTCATCCAGTAGACCGGTTTCGTCCTTAATGGAAGCTCACCATGTGCGGCAAGGTGGCTCAGTTCAATCTATATCTATGTAATCCCAACACACGAAAGATATCAATTCCTTAACATAATGTCCTATTGAAGTTATTTAATCCACTCTATAGTTTAATTATTTTTATTACTTATTCAATTAAGAAATAAATAATATCATGCTGTAATTTATCACTTATTAAACACAATGTACTGCGCATTATCTAACTAAACTGCCACTTATTGTTGATCTATATAATTTTTTTCTTTTTTTTCTGAGGTAGCCCAGTTCTTTCTTAATCTTGTGTTACTATGAATGATTTGGAGAGAATTGGCAATTGATGTTTGGCATCCAACCTCATGATTCTCAGTGTGCTAAATGTCATATTAACTTTAACACTGGGAAAGTTCTCCTTAGTTATTCTATTCAGCCGCCGTGTAATTATTATGGCAGGTACGTCGCCTCTAAATGGTAAGTTTAGGAAAACCCGCTTGACGGTATAATCTCTAGTGCGAATCTGCCGTGGTCTGATGTAGACAACAATGAACGCTCTGAGTAGTTGTTCATTAGCAAAAATTTTCCTGAGGTAGTCCAGTTCTTCCTCAATCTTGTGTTACTATGAATGATTTGGAGAGAATTGGCAATTGATCTTTGGCATCCAACCTCATGATTCTCTGTGTGCTAAATGTCATATTAACTTTAACACTGGGAATGTTCTCCTTAGTTATTCCATTCAGCCGCCGTGAAATTATTGAGGCTGGTACGTCGCCTCTAAATGGTAATTTTAGGAAAACCTGCTTGACGGTATCCTCTCTAGTGCAAATCTGCCGTGGTCGGATGTTGACATCAATGAAACGCTCTGGGTAGTTGTTCATTAGCATTCATGAGGTTGGATGCCAAAGATCAATTGCCAATTCTCTCCAAATCATTCATAGTAACACAAGATTGAGGAAGAACTGGGCTACCTCAGGAAAATTTTGCTAATGAACAACTACCCCGGGCGTTTCATTGATGTCAACATCAGACCACGGCAGATTTGCACTAGAGAGGCTACCGTCAAGCAGGTTTTCCTAAACTTACCATTTAGAGTTGATGTACCAGCCTCAATAATTGCACGGCGGCTGAATAGAATAACTTTCCCAGTGTTAAAGTTAATGACATTTAGCACACAGAGAATCATGAGTTTGGATTCCAAAGATCAATTTCCAATTCTCTCCAAATCACACACACACACACACACGCATATATATATATATATATATATATATCATATATATATATATATATATATATATATATATAACTAATATATTTCCAATCAATGTAAGTTTCAGTTTGTAATACTGTTTTTACATTTAAAAAGCATACACGCTTAGTTGTAAAACTGGCTTCTGCCGTCGTACGGTTTCAAATATTTGGACGTCTGTAAGACCAGAGCTATGTGGAGAAATAAACAAGGTATCCTCACTTTACTTCTTGAGAAAAATAATACAGTAATATGTATGCTTACGATAATTCCGTGACGGTGCTAAGGAGGCTGCATCGCCAATCGCATTCCACCACACCTGAATTTGGTCTTATTTAACTAAGCTCCATGGGAAAACGTTTCACAACAGCCTAACGCAGAATTTTAACTGATAGTGTCAACAATAAGACTATTATCTACCTAATATGAACTGGAACTCATATATTACGGAATAAAACATAATGATAGACAAAACGCATCTGCACAACGTACATATTGTATGAATGAAATACAAGCTTCATTTTCAAAATTTCAACACCATAATTAATCTTTGTTCTACACCTGCACAATTAACCATTTAATAGTTAAATAAATGTAATTAGAAATAAAAATGCTTTAGTTACGAATTCTCATAAATTGATTAGCACTTTGTGAAAATAAGCGGAATGAGAATTACAACTATTTCTGAACACCTGTTACTCCAGTAAATCCATACACTCTGGCCTTGATCGATATCAGTTATCACATTTCGCGGTAAGCGTGACATCATTAAATTCAATATATAACATTTAAATACTGTTTGTTGCGAAGAACTAATATATATGCAAGTATGTATTAGGTGTTGCGAACCTAGTAACAAATTAGTTCAGTTGTGACCAGAAGGATAAACAAAAGGCAGCATGAACGGAAAGTATAATCTCATGCACATTCGTTTCGTGCTTACTGGCGACTCATCAGTAGGAGCCGGTATTACGCCCTTTAACCACTATATTTTGGTCAAAAATGTGGGATAATAGGACGATACAATCTCCAAACGAATGTGTAACCCTGCAGTAGAGTAGATTACATCGTAAAGTTACATGGTACTAACACTATTATCCCACATTCCTCACCCAAATATATAGTGGTGAAAGGGCGTAATACCGGTTCCTACTGATGAGTTGCCAGTAAGCACGAAACGAAAGTGCATGAGATTATACTTTCCGTTCATGCTGTCTTAGGTTTATCCTTCTGGTCAAAACTGAACTAATTTGTTACTAGGTTCGCAACACCTAATACATATTTGCATATATATTAGGTCTTCGCAACATACAGTATTTAACCGTTATATATTTAATTGAATGATGTCATGCTTACCGCGAAATGTGATATCTGATATCGATCAAGACCAGAGTGTATGGATTTACTGGAGTAACAGGTATTCAGAAATAGTTGTAATTCTCAATTTCGGTGAACTATAGCATAAATTGATATCTATCATGTTGGTAACATGTACCGAATCGGCAACCATAGTGTTAATACCATGTACCTTCTCTATACTACAATGTTGGTATCGGTTATTAACATAATAGCCATAGTGTTAGTATCCTTTACAGACTCGGTATATATATTATATAGTGTGAGTAAGCATTGAAGTCGCATTTTTGTAGACTTTATATGATGTTAGCTTCACTATTGCAGGTTTACACATTCGTCTGGGAGATTGTACCGCCCTTTTTTCCATATTCTTCGATCAAATATATAGTGGTTAAAGAGCGTAATACCGGCTCCTACTGATGAGTCGCCAGTAAGCACGAAACGAATGTGCATGAGATTACATTTTTTGCACGATTGTTTGCAGTTACTTATGTTCTGATTGGTAAGAGTTTATGGGTGTGTTTCTATGGGCATTTATGTGTTGTTCTTGCTGTGCAAAAAGTCGATGTTTGACATTTGTTTTTTTTCGTATCGATGGTCTGACTTCTGTCGTGTCGCATTGATCGTGAATTGTTTTGTCCTCCTTGTAAGAACGCAGAGACTACAGATTACAGTATTACCCACTCATCTCGTTGTGCGAGTTCAAGCTCTGTTAAATACGATAGTGATGCCGTTTTTGCAGCGGTGTTTAGTTCAGTTGGTTGCCACTCAGGTTAGATGTTTGTTGATGGTCGGGTTGAACTGTAGGGATTGCATACACATTTAAGCATGCACACACACGAATGCGCTAACGCCTCTACACTAGACTCCCTGTAACCCAGGCTATTTAAAATATATACTTTTTCTCTATGTTGTAAGACGGGTTGGATATAATGCGATTGATGTTTATCACAAGTTTGCAAAATTAATTTAAACAATAGTTTGGCAGTTTTTCCTCAAAACCTAATAACAGTTATTGGTCATTTCATATTTGATAAACGCATTTCCTTCACGTAAGCTGCATGCCAGTGTCCGGAGTAGACTTTCCGAATCGCTGACTGAAATGGAATTAAAATCAGTTTGTCGTCAATGTTTAATTATGGAATATCGACCCGCCGATACGTTACGTGAACGTTTAGATACAATTGTATTGGTGAATATTTCAAGTTCATAAACTTTATTTATACAATAATTTTTCAGCTATCTGTCTAGCCCTACTGGCATTAATTGTTCATTTGACATTTTATGAACGATAGATACGATTTGATGCGAAGATAAAGTATATATGCAGTTGGATTAGGTGTTGCGCACCTAGTAGAAAATTAGTTCAAACAGGGACCAGAAGAATATGCCAAAATCAGCATGAAGAAAGTGTATAATCTCACGTGCACATTGGTTTTGTGCATACCGACGACTCTTCAGTAGAAGCCGATATTAGCCCAATACCAATTATATATATGAATGAGTAATATGGGATAATTGGACGGTACAATCCCATATACGAATCCGTAAACCTGCAGTAGAACGAATTTGTTACTAGGTGCGAAACACAAAATAAAAAATTGCACATATATATTAGCTTACCGCAACAAAGTGTAAATAACTGTTATACATTCAAATTAATGATGTTACGATTACCGCGGCAAATAATAACTGGTATCAATCAAAACCACAGTGTATAGATTTGTTGGAGTTACAGGTGTTCAGTGGTAGTTGTAATTATCAATTATCGGGATGATGTCTATATTAACTTAACAAAGTATTCTATCAATTATCAGCGAGTTGAAACGACTGAAGCCAGTTGGAATAGCATCTTGACATGGTACTGGGAAATTGCGACCGATTAGTTTACTTTAAAGCCATAAAAAACGTAGACTTACTCAGCCGTCCATAGGCGGTCTGCTCGATGAAATACCAACTTATTTCCAGACACTGGGCAAACGGCTACACCACTTATTTCGCCAAGTCGGCGATCAACTGACTTGTCAGGCCAATCCTTCACGAGACGAGCCAAGCTGCCTTCATCTCGAAGATGGTGGGCTCGATTAGCGTCAGCGAGAAGGTCAAAGGTTGAGTCCCCGAATACTGATGCCACCCGGTTTATTTGGTCGGGAGCATCGGCCAACCGTGCCAATTCAAATAAACTGTCAGTTGGCCTAAACGATGGCTCAAAGAGACCTGCCAAACGTCCATGAATCCCTGAGCCCAAACGATGCTGACGATCAAAGGGAAAGGCTAAACTTGGAAAAGAAGAATGTAACCGACCTAAACCTGGGTTTCTGTTGACTATCGCCTGCCTCATCAGCGAAGGAAAGAGTTGAGGTGTCAGTCCATGCGTGAAATCAGCCGATAGCCTGCTATCCGCATCATTGTCTACTTCATCACCGATAAAATGCAATTCTCTAAACAGTGCTGGCGACTACATGTGGATGTGTACAGCAAATATGGTAAATGAAACAGAAAATGAAGCAGACTGAGACGCGTTCATTGGATATTAATGCCGGTATCAAAGAAAAATATAAAAAAGCTCACAGAAAATTCGGTTGTCCTGTCAAAGCTAGTCAATTAACCATTATATTTATGATTTCCAATTATATAAATGTTAGCATCTACGAATGAACTTTAAAACATAGAAATGCCAAGCTTAGCAACCCGTGAATCAAATTCAAATTCATAGAAAAAAGTATTAAAACATTTCTATCATAATTATAACCCGTTTTAAATGGATGCAATAATCCAAATCATAAAAATAATAAGGAGGCTCTTTGGTGTTAAAGTTGATTGGCTTCTTTTATTCGGTTATTTATTCCTATAACTCATTTTATGTTGTTTTTACGCTTTTTTTGAAAATCAATCATCAATGTGTAGAAAACTGGTGCTCGATGCCTAATTTCTAGTGCGTCATAAATAAATACTAACACCGAAGTTTTCAAATAATAAAACACATTAGAGATCTAAATCATCTGAGGATTAAGTTACGGAGGAGTTAATATGAAGAAAAGCACAATTAACCAGACTTTCCTTTTGAAACCTGTCTTAAGAGTAGAGTACGGCGAATTAAATTAAATGAGGCCGAGTGTGACATGCGCAACTATATTCGGTTAAATCACGTGTCGCAGTGGCATAAATCAGCGCCGAATATATAGCTGGTTTAAGTGATCAGGATTTTTGGCTAGTTCTTAGTCACAGACTCCGAAGCAAACATGCCCAGGTTCGAGTCCTAGTCGCGGTAAATTATGGACAGTACTTGAAGAGTTCCTAATAAGGACAAAACCAGTCTACTAGATAAATTGCCTTTTGTACATCCTACAATGCTTAGTTTATACTGACAAATTTAAAATAATAGTATTGGTTTTTATATCAAGCTCACAACAATGATTTAATAACAACAGAGTTGGCAGTCGTACCAGAGCGCGTTGCACGATTCACCAAATGACGTTGCTGCATCACAAATATATATTGAAATATAGGTAAATTCCGATTTTAGAAATGTTACCAAACCATATATGTGACATATTTTGTTGACAAATGATGGGACTGTGCTGATTGGCGCAGTCCTATCACACCCAAATGGCTGCGATATATAATGGATAGACAGAGTCTGATCACAGCTAACGGTTGCATGAAACCTCTTGCCACTTTCGCTAACAACACAATATCTTCAACTTATTCCAGATACACAAGATGACCACCAAAAACAAAAAAAATAAATGTATTGTCCGCTTGAACCCAAATTTAAGGACATGCTTCATAAAGTTATTCTGAACCATTTTTGCAAACATTTGATCATCTTCCTCACAAAATACAATAAAAAGTACGTAATAATCGAGCCTTTCAAACCACATACCCGTGAGTAAAATAAAAAATATATAATAATAACCGAAGCGGCATTAATAAGCACATTTAATGCAGCTAAACTACGAGTGTTATTTAAGGTAACACACTTGTCTTTAACAGAAATCAAAGAGAAACAGATGATTATGTCGACCTCATATATTGTTTGCCAATGTACATGCGAAAGTTGTCGATCAACTTACGTAGGCCGTTAGATCAGAAAGTTAATTTCTCGAATGAGAGAACATTGTATCGGTTACTGACACAATAGCCATAGTGTTAGTACCATGTACCTTTTCGGTACTATAATGCTGGTGTCGGGTACTAATACAATAGCCATAGTGTCGGTATCCCTAAGAGACTCGGTATATATATTATATAGGGCGAGTTAGCGTCAGTGTATTTAACCAGTCGCCGAACAACATAACAAAACTACCGCCAGCCACAACGCACTGACGCAGTTCGACCTACGATGATCATCAGAGTACGACGGCAAACTTACTATCGAGGATAAAACCGCATTGAATATATATAGAAATCAAATTTAGATGGGATTGGTGTTTACTTCAAGATCGCAAACTTGATTTAAAGAATTGTTACCATCACCCGCCCAGTCAATTATTGTTAAGTTAGCGTCGAAGTCGCATTGTCGACCCAAAGGTTAGAAAGAACCGCATTTCCATTGGTTAGTATGAACGATGTTGAAGCCTTCGGAATAAAGGGACGAATACACTTCCAGCCCGATTGAAGACAAAACAGATACGGACACGGAAATTGGGATCAATCGGATCTACCTTCATATTATCCCATATTCCTCACCCAAATATATAGTGGTTAAAGGGCGTAATACCGGCTCCTACTGATGAGTCGCCAATAAGCACGAAACGAATGTGCATGAGATTATACTTTCCATTCATGCTGCCTTTGGTTTATCCTTCTGGTCACAACTGAACTAATTTGTTACTAGGTTCGCAACACCTAATACATACTTGCATATATATTAGTTCTCCGCAACAAACAGTATTTAACTGTTAATATATTGAATTGAATGATGTCATGCTTACCTCGAAATGTGATAACTGATATCGATCAAGGCCAGAGTGTATGGATTTACTGGAGTAACAGGTGTTCAGAAATTGTTGTAATTCTCAATTTCGATGAACTATAGCATAAATTGATATCCATCATGTTGGTACCATGTTCCGACTCGGAAACCATAGTGTTAGTACCATGTACCTTTTCAGTACAATAATGTTGGTATCGGTTACTAACACAATAGCCATAGTGTTAGTATCCTTTACAGACTCGTTATATATATTATATAGTGTGAGTTAGCGTTGAAGTCGCATTGTCGTAGACTATACGATGTTAGCTTCACTATTGCAGGTTTACACATTCGTCTAGGAGATTGTACCGTCCTATTATCCCACATTTTTGACCAAAATATATAGTGGTTAAAGGGCGTAATACCGGCTCCTACTGATGAGTCGCCAGTAAGCACGAAACGAATGTGCATGAGATTATACTTTCCGTTCATGCTGCCTTTGGTTTATCCTTCTGGTCACAACTGAACTAATTTGTTACTAGGTTCGCAACACCTAATACATTCTTGATATATATTAGTTCTTCGCAACATACAGTATTTAAATCTTCATGAAACTGTTGGTGCAAACTTACAATCCGCGTACGAAAACGCGGCAGAATATGAAGCTGGCAACTCGCAAAAACTCAAAAAATATCTATCAAACAGTATCTTACTTAAACGTCTGTTTTAAATCATATTGTGAATACGCGTCTGGAATTGTGCAACATACTGGTCAAACCTCACACGTATGTTCTCCAGATTTAGCATTTAAGATAATTGCTAAATTCAATAACAGAAATGAGTTAGCAACATACGAAGCCTTATCGATGCAAAAATTGCAGCCGGATTTATGCAGGCAGAAGAAGCTTCAACTGGAGGCGATGTACGAAATTGATTGGGTTTCCCTTTATTTCACACTCTCAATGTTTAAATTTTTCTGTTTTGTTTAGCCTTTCAATTTGTATAGAAAAGAGATGTTTATTTGTAGATACTTGAGAAGAATATTTGAATATGAGCGTGACATTAACACCAAAAACAATGAATTCAACTATTCGCACAACATAGAAAAACTATTGTCAGTTCCATGTACTGACGCGTTTCGAACTGCTATGATCATCGGCAGAGCAGAACTGCAAACTGAATAGCGAGGACCAAACTGCAGTACATATATATGGAAAGAAGAATAATTAATGCGTCTCACTCCTCTAGTGGTCAAGCTCGAAAACTATATTTAAATAATTTCATAAATACATATTTGATAAGACAGCTGTATTTCTTGTTCTGTGTATAGAATAAACTTTTGTGTTTATAGCGCAGAAATGACCAGGCCTACGCAAAACAGCCCGTTTTACACTAGATTTCTGAACATCCAGGATCCTCTTAGGTAATGACTGCTTAATTCTGCGTGATAAAAAGACCAATATCGTGTCCAGCCACGCTAGAGTTGACCCAAATGGTTGTGGATGCAGCCAATTACCAGAATTGTCTCGTTGTCTTTGCGAGTAGGGTGCGAAATGGTCTTCTGAAGCAGTATCAAAACCAGTGCTGTCAGAGTTCCTTGATACGGATGGCACATCTAGGCGGACACAATCAACTGTAATTATCATAGAGCATAACCCATACTGGTCACCAACAGTGAATAAGCAATAGTGACATCTGTAGACGTAACTTTTTATCAGCCAACAGATGCTCTTCATTAGACAAATAGGACTCCATCAACTGCGCTAGCACGATCACGTTCTGTGTGTCTTCAATTTGATTGTCCGGTAGAGCACTATTCACTCAGCCAGCGCCAAATTGACGTGAGAAACAAGGTGGCCAGATTTTGACAGGGCAGAAACAGCTTAAGTTAACTACAATTAGGTTGAGAAACTTATGGCTCGTCCGTTAGCAGGAGGGGGTCCACGTGCGCACCAAAGTTTTTGGTTTGTAACTTTGCGCAGTATGGCATTGAATCAAGCCTAGCGGTGATCGTGTCACAGATTTCTAGCAGAACAATTTTATTCTTAACTTTCTTTTCTTAATTTGGCAGAGCCAACTGTGATGTTTTATAGTGTTTACGACCTGATACAGTGAAAACCGTAAGGGAGGGATATTTCCGATGTTGTCTGCCTGGCAGATACACATTAAGCATAATACGCAACGGTAGTGGTGAACGGTTGTTCGGTAGTTGCGAAAAGCATAGCTTATATCTGAGTAGCACAAACTACAGATGTAGTTTATGATGTTGCGTAACATGGCATCCTCCATAATCCGGAAAATTGTGGACTTGCTTATTTAAGCCAAGGTTGCGATCTAGATATAAAAACCTGTCTTATTATGTTCGAAGCAATGCTTAGTTAACAGTGCCAAACTTATGTGCATAATGGACAGAGGTTTATATCAAGATCGCAAGCTTGATTTAACTAATTGTTATCACCAACTGCGCAACTAATATTCGATTATCTGTGGGCTTAGATCGATCATGTTGCAATTAGTTATAGATGGCACGGTTGCATTAGGATTGTCGTTCGTTTTGGAATACTAACGTCGACTCGGCTCATGCACTTATCCGTCGTAATTTTTATTAAAATTCCCCGGAAACAAATAATAATACACCTAAAATAGACGCGAGCGAACTCAAATAGCCGTCTTCAAAAAGTACGAAGCTATTCTAGAATCAATGTTAACAGTTCTTAATGGCAAAAATTAGAATTTAATTTGAATGAAAATAAATTTAACTATGCATGTACTACTGTATGTGGCATGGTAGGCTCCCGTATAAATAATCATTGTCTCTATCAAATCAATCGAGATTCTACAAACTAGGCGCCAAATTACAGCTTCTTCGGCTTATAATAATACATGTAGATTTTTAATACGCCAAATTAAGCGCAGTCTAAAATTCGATCCCGAATTCTATTGGACCAGAAAAGTTGAAGAGATGGAAGAAGCGTTCGAACCAGGTAATAATTGTTGTTTGTTCCAATTTATCGGCGCAACAGTCCCGAGAAAATTAAAAGATACTGAAGCTATAAATGATAGTAACAACCATTTAATAGCCGAGAAAATAAGTCGTCTTGATAGGTAAGCTGAACACAACAGCTCAATTTTCGTGGGCACTTTTGTCAGTCACGATTACCGAAAGCATGCCTGTATGCACAGTTTACAATTTTATTCTTCAGAGTCAGAAATACGGAATGCAATCCTACTTCTTAAACGTCGCAAAGCTGCAGGCCCCGATGATTTGATTCCGAGCTTAATTAAGGATGACGGCGATATAATTTCGGAGCGTTGACTAACATTTTCGTACTATATGGAATGAGGAGACCGTGCCGCTTGCTTGGAATGAGTCAACCATCATTCCTATCTTCAAAAAAGGCAATCGTATTTCGTGTGATAACCATCGTGGTATAAGCTTGACTCCGGTCGTATCTAGGTTATTTGCTTCGATTATCCTACGTCGGCTTAGCGCTTCGCGTTAATCACATACTAGAGAAGAACAAGTCGGATTCCCATCAGGACTAGGTTACATGGACACTACTTTTATCATAAGGTAAGTTCTTGAACAGTTATATGTATACCGCCGTCCCAGAACAGCCGTCTTTCTAGACGTTTAGGGTGCATTTGACTAGGTAGACCGCAATGTTCTATACGATATTCTATCAAAAAGTGGTGTGCCCACAGAACTTGTAAATATTATACGTGCTCTCCTCAGAAACAATTCTTGTCGCGTTAGCGTTTACAACGAATTAACTTACTTTACTACCAGCAGTGGTGTTCGTCAAGGCTGTCCACTTTCCCAGTTTTGTTTGATTTTGCAATAGATGCTATTATCAACAACACAATTCTATACATTCAGGATACAGGCGTTGAGGTTCTCCCGGGCGGTAGATTAGTCTATCCTCACTATGCAGACGATATCGTATTAATATTCGACAGGCGAGATTCTGCTCAGGCCACTTTAAATAGATTATCAGTCCTTGTTCCGTCTTTCGGTATGAAATTAGCAGCCTCGAAATTTAAGATACATTACCAGGATCAGCCACCAATCACTTAAACTATGCAAATGCAGTGTAGATCTGGACGTAGTTGACAGGTTTACATATCTCTATTAATAACTTAAGCAATATGAGTGATAAAGAGTATACGATAATCGCGGAAACTGTAATAGCTTTCCCAAATCTCGTCATTTATGTTGAAACGAGAGCATTTCACTCTGCCTAATTGGTCGTGTTTAAAATGCATATGTAAGAGAAATTTTATTGTACGCTAATCAGACTTGGCCTCTTAGAGTTGATGTTGTACGCTTTCAGGCATTCGACTGTTGTCTGATAAGTATAGCACACGTAGTTTACCAACAAGGAATAATCAACGTTCAAATTGGGAAACAAGTGCTCCTTGTTAGTAAAACAAAAAAGGCTCTATCAACTACGCGTGCTCGGGCAGGTTTTCCAAAAGCATTCAGTTCGATTGCCTATTAAAGAATTCTCTAACCCAGCGCAGAAGTTGTGTAAGAAAAAAGGTGGACAGATTTTGGCATGACAGAAACAGGTAAAGTCAATATTTTAACTGGATAGTATAGGACTCGTTCGTTTGCCAGGATAGAGTTCACGTGATTATCATATTTCTTGGTTTGAAACTCCGCGCAATATTGCATCGAGTCGAGTTAAGTGGCGACCTTTCTGCGGATTTCCAATAAAATCATCGTAACTTTCTTATCTTATTTGGGAAGAGCTAACTGCAAGATTTGTTCGTGTTAAGATTCGGTAAAAAGACAACTGCAAGAATGCTGTACTGCCGATGTTACTTTGTCTTAAATATGAATTTGCTATAATTCTGTTTTTGTCTTTTTGAATTTCTCACTTCGGTGTGTCATCTATGAAAACATACTCATAGAAATTAAACTAACATTGGTCGCGCGGGCGGTGATAACATGTTATGATCAAGGTTGCGATTTTGATATAAGCACCAGACACAATAAGTACATAAATTTCTCAAGATAAACTAAGAATTTTAAAGTATAGAATGGCCAATTCATCCAGTAGACCGCTTTCGTCATTCATTAAATCAAGTTTGCGAGCTTGAAGTAAACACCAATCCCATTGTATTTAACCAGTCGTCGAAAAACAAATCTACCGCCAGTCGCAACGCACTAACGCGTTTCGACCTTCCATGATCATTATCAGAGTACGACGGAAAACTGACTAGTGAGGATCAAACCGCATTGCATATATATATATGGAAAGCAAATTAGATATGAGGCTCACACCTCCAGTAGTCTTGCATTAATTGTACGTGACTGGAAATATCGGCTGAACTATTTCTATACAGTCACGAACATTAGCTGTTTGTAGCTTTCGTCAAACACATATATGTAGAAAATACAATTAAACAATAATTGATTGCGCGGGTGGTGTTAACAATTATTTAAAACAAGTTTGCGAGCTTGAAGTAAACACCAATCCCATTGTATTTAGCCAGTCGTCGAACAACAACAAAACTACCGCCAGTTGCAACGCACTGATGCGTTTCGACCTTCCATGATCATCATTAGAGTACGACGGCAAACTGACTAACCAGGACCAAACCGCATTGCATATATATGGAAAGCCAAATTAGATATGCGGCTCTCACCTCCAGTAGTCATGAAAACATTGTACGTTACTGGAAATGTCGGCTGCACAATTTCTATACAGTCACGAACAATAGCTGTTTGTAGCCTTCGTAACAAATATATATATGGACAAAAAAATTAAACAATAATCGATTGCGGCTTTAGTCCTTATTGGGATTTCATCACGTACTGGCTACGTCCGCGGTAAATTATGGCCAGTTCGTGATGAGTTCCCAATATGGACTAAAGCGGTCAACTGGATGTATTGCATTTTATATACTATACAATTCTTAGTTTATACTGACATATGTATGTACTCAATGGGTCTGGTGCTTATAGAAAAAATCGCAATCTTTATTATAACAAATTCTCGTAGGAACTAGATTGTCCCCCTGATAAATCTCTCACTTCTAATAATTTTTGTGTCTAAATTTCTACTTTTTTAAATTAGAATTAATTTTTTTAAATTGTCCTCAACGCTTTGTTATTATTCTTACGGTTATAGGGCAGCCAAACATTAGGTGTTAATGGCTTCTGCATGATGTTATTGATTATTATAATTATTGCAATTAAATAAGCATGCATATATACATAAACCAAGATCAAAGTCTCCCTTACAGTGGTTTCCAGTAGAGCGCAAACACGACTCTTCAATGAGCCCTATTTAGTGCTAGATTTCCGCACATTTCCCAATCCAAGTTCTTTGTTTAATGATGGTACGATGTGACGTGGTCAATTCACCGCTGTCACAGAAAATAAAGTACATCCACTTCAAAAGTTCCAGTCACTTTTTGAAGTTGCAGCGGTAGCCTCTCATGCGGAAATGACCTTTCATAACGGTGTTGTGGTCGATGCAATCGGGGTCTCTTAAATGGATGCGACAGTGGCGGATCTTTGAAAACCAGACGAAAGAAATTTGGTCAATATGCAATGAGCTTTGGCACTTATCTGCCAATGAATTAAACAAACTCAAGGAATTTTATATGAAGAACTTAACTGATTTAGGAAAGTCGACAGGTGTATTAAAACTACTACTGACAATAATACACAGCAGTACATCATTATAAGATACTGAAACTTCACTATCGCATAACCACAAATTTCATAGCTATGTGTGGGAGGCTGACGTTCATTGCTCGTAGATTACTGATGCAGTGTTAATCTAACTTCTATTAATCAATCTGTTCGGTATGAGAAACTGAAGAAGCATACCTCGAGACACAAAAGCGCACATATCATCCCAACAACGTTAAGGTCTAGTCTCCAGTGATGAACAGATAAATCCGGCAACATGTATTTATTTATACAACGTAGACTTTAATATTAATTCATGGTAAGCATACAGTGCGTTGACCACTATAATAAATAAAAATAGTTTATAATCCGTTTTGATTCAATTTTTTAAATTAAGATTAGTAAAATGATGGATTCAACACAAATGGAACTGCGAGGCTACAAGTATATAGACGCATGAACAGGAGATCGTTTTCTGGTAGTTTCAGCATTTGCGTTTGCCTGTTGGATGTCATTAAAATTACTATCGTAGTCCAGTGATAACTGACTTTGACTACCAGCGGACAGATCTTCGAGTTTGTACAATAAGCATAAGCCATTCCTTTCAAAATGAACATTGGTTGCGCAGGCGGTGATAACAATTAATTAAATCAAGGTTGCAATCTTGGTATAAACACTTTTCCCATTATTAACATAACATAATTATTGTACGATGTAGAAAAGGCAATTCATCCAATAGACCGGTTTCGCCAGTATTGGAAATTCATGACGTAATGCCGCGAACACGGCTCGAACCTGGGCATGTATGCTTTGGAATCTGTTGCTGTAACTACGGAGCTCCCAATAAGGACGACACCGATCTACTGGATGAATTGTCTTTTCTATATCATACAATAATTAGATTATATTGAGAGATGCTTTCTATAAACGGAGAATTTGATATATATATATATATATATATATATATATATATATATATATGATTATTTTGTGCCTGCGTATACTTATTTATTTATTTCACGCGACCTTGTTAAGGACATATCACGAACTAATGTTCCGAAACAAATTAAGTTAAAATCTAACAATCTGGAGTAGCTGAAACATTAATGTGAATGGCTGATCAGTTTAATTTTTGTGTTTGTGTGAATTTGATTCAACTGATAATTTTAGTTCACTTCAAAATAGTACTTACAACTTCTTTTCCGTCAATAGCTGCGCGCTCCTCATGTTCAAATTCACCTTCGACATGTTTCTTCCCATCAGGGCTGGTCTCTTTGAAGGCGAATCCATGCGGAGTCTTTACCAAAAACGCGAAACTAGAATCTGGATTCAGCAGCAACAAAACACAGCCAAACAACACCAAGATTGGCAGAAAGCGACGCAAAGGGCCGTTTCTTTCAATCATGTGCTCGTCAGTAATAATTCCAAGATCTTTCACCTTTTACTACAAAACCAGAGCATCCACCATTTTAAAAACAACTCGGCGTAGAAACTGGTATATGTGTTAACCAGAAATGTACTTTAATTTGAAGATTAACAATAAATTAGAGGCTCGAATTTGTAAGACAAATTAACTGCCACTCCAAATTCGAATAGCAATGAGTTCAATTTGAAACGAAATTTTCAATAGGAAAGGTAAAGATGAAAAGACAGGCAAAGTATTTAGATAGATTATTAGATTACGTGCGAGAGTGAGTTGGCGTGTGTGTGAGAAAGAGAGAATCTGTACAGAAATGATTTTAGTAATATCATTAATTTAGTAACGCTGACATTCTGAGGCAAACAAGAGCTAACGCTTTTCGGCAGTCTAAACCATGGTCTGAAATGTTGCATTCTAATGAACTCTACGCTGTTAGAAAGGAATTTTAAGTATGTACGCTTGCGCGGAGAATGTGAATGTCTGCATTGAATATTTCCAATTTGCTTGTTGTGTGAGTGTTATGATACAACAAACGGGATAGTGAGGTTGTTTAAAGAAATACCCTGAAGTGTCATGTGCATTTACTTGTTTGTTGTATATTTCCATTAATTTCCAGTTGTTTAGCTAGCCAGTAAGGCACCTAGACAGCCAAATTTGGATGAGTTATTGATTTATGGTCATCTCAGCTTTATTTTTTCTGTAAAAAAAGGGAAAATAAATTTTGTGTGTGTGTGCGCGATTAGTTGTTAATTTGTGTTCGTGCGTTAACGTGTTTTTAAATGAAATTTTGAACGTATGCAGTGATGTATAGAACAACTATGTTACTGCTATTGCCTCTGTTCCTCTGTCGTGCAAATACTGAAGGAAGAGTTCTACTGAAAAAATTATGCTACGCCCACATAAATTCCAAAAATAGCACAATTCCTCATTTATTCCTTAATCTAATTAGTACCTTGCTTCTGAATTATCAAATCATTCTGCAGACGCATACTAAATTACTAAAATATTTAAAAAGGATTGAATCTGAGTTAAATTTACACACACCCCACACCCATATTCCAACACACAAATACACACGCATATATATATATATATATGAGTTTCGAGTCTGAATCAAATATCGCCTGGTCCCAATCACGGCAGCCACAATTCTGCAGATAACTGATGGATGTTGAATAAGGAACAGACTGGTCTATTTGATGAATCTTACTTTCTATACTGCCAAATTTAAACATTCATTGATTACGTGGGCGGTGATAATATTTTTTCATTCAGATTTTGCTAGCTTGAGGTAAATACATATCTCGTTTCAATTATAAGGTCTTACAAACACTGTTTATATAATCAAATCCTGCCATTTTTCTTAAATTCAGTAACTTTGTTATGTATATAAAAATTATGCATTTAATATATGAAAAGGAACAGGTTGATTATATATATATATATATATATATATATATATATATATATATATATATATATATATATATATATATATATATAAAAGGCTTTTGCATCCTTATGCTATGTTTATCGTTAACTGACAACATATAATAAAATCATGAAAGTAAACTTAAATTCAATATCACTTGCACAGATAGCATGATGTCTGCCTTATACAGGTCGGTGGTGGCCTGTTAGAACTTTATGTTGAAAGCGATGCTGTCTAGACTCCATTTGAAGGTAAGATTGAATAAACACACAAGTTTGTACATAACAGAAAATAGTATGAGGTGCGTGTCATGAACGGCGGAATGAATGAGGTGCGAGACTATGAATAAAGTGTGCCCCGTTTCAGGTACTGGACACAGGAATTCTGGAAATTCTTGATTAGTGCTCAATAAGGACGAAGTAGGTTTACTTACAAAACTGTATATGCTAGCTTACGCAATGTCCTTTTTATACTGCCGCCATATCTATCTATATATAATAGAATCTTACCTATTTTTCAACTAAATATTTCTATGTATATATTTATATATCGAAATGCAGTAGTATGACAAGATTTCATTATATGTGGAGCTAGTATAAAAATCTGTTTTGTGTTTATTCTACACACCTGAGCAGTAGTCATAACTGTTGCGGCTGGAGATCGAATCCGGATCTTAATTACCTTCCAAACTGTATATGCTTATTGAACTGGAATATGTATGTGTATTTAGAATCTATGAGAAGTTAGAATTGCGTAAAATGTTTAGAGCGTTGCATCAACTTCTACTGATAGGGCTCCATTACGAACGAATACATCTACACATAATATTACGCCTTCTTTTAAGAGTGATGTTTGCACATTCATCTGGCCCTGTGTGTCCTAATTTGTTACGACATGCATAATACGAAAAGGCGTATATTCAAACTCACTGCGTATATAATAGCAGATAGCTGCCAATGTCAGATGTTCGCGAACACTTATTGAAGTATTGAACCCTAAGATTGCGACCTTGATTTTTATTTCAGACCAAGATCTAGTTTAACTTGCTTTTACATGCACTTTTGACAGTTTTTCATTGAAGTGAAGGCATAATTTTCCACCCTTCTCAGTTTTTACAAGGAGTCAGTATCCACTTACCTAGGGATTAGCTCTGATTTAGTTATACGCCTATATTAACAGGCTTTTTTAAGCGTTTCTTTTAACCTTCATCGGTTGTATGAATTCTCCATCAAACACGCATCACTATATTTATGACTGGGTATTTAATATAGTTGTGCTCAACCTAAGCGTGTAATCTTCGCCAAGTAATTACCTTTCAACCAAGTTTGATGCACAACATTTAGACTTTTTTGTGTACGCTAATATCTTCACTTTCTAACTCCGCTTCGTATTTCAATATAAATTTATGTTTCATGGAATTTATTATTAGAGTTTAATTAGAATGTAGCAGATTCATGAAAGCTGTTTCCCTGAGTATATAATTTTTACGGCTGAAAAAAATAGAGATTTAAAACGTGTGCTTAGTTTTGTTATCTAGAAACTAGGTATCTGGTTTCCCCACTCTGTGTACCAACCCAGGTTGTTTTATCCGGTTCGAAAATTTTTAAACAAACATTGATTGCGCGGTTGGTAATGGAAATTATTTAAATCGTATTTGCGAATTTGAGATACACATAAATCCAATTTTGTAACAAGTCACAAAACTATCATATGTGATTGAAAAGCCAAATATTCGTTCCATTAGTTACTGCATAGAAGTTGTGCAGCCAACATTTTCAGTCAAGTAAATTAAATACGATACATCGATTTTCCGTAACTTCACTTGTATTACGGTTTAATCCTCGTTAGTCAATTTTGCATCATTCTCTCCTGATTATCATGGAAAGTCGAAATGCATCACTACATGCCACTGAGGATGGTGCTACCATTTTGTGCTAATGGTTGAATACAATGGTAATGGTGTTTATCTCAAGTAACAAACTTGAATATATAAATTATATTATTTACTCTGGCAGCTGTTCTCTTTCTAGACGAGTTCATCAATTTAAAATATTTTAAAACTATTAGTTTTGAAACTCTGTTGAGTCAGACTGGTATTACGGAACCAATTATTTATCCACTTCATCAGATTCTATCACACCTTTCGCCGAAATTAAGCACAAGAAAGAAGACGCAAGTAAAATGTCTGTCAACGTCGACTGAAACAATATCTCAGACTTAACAAACTTTGGCGGAAATAATAACGTCATTCCTAATGTTCATATGCGAATGTTAGTTATATACAATCACGAATATATAAATAGATTTTTTTAAATTTCGAACATTCTACAAGTGATTTATTCCTCACTGACTCCGGTTTAACCCCGCGAGCCGTCCCAATTTTATGAATCTGAACAACCATTCAGATTTCGTGCTGAGTTGGCATAAACCTTTCGTCAACGTCATCGCACTTACCCCACAAAATTTCTCGGTTTCTAATCTACGATAGGTCATCGTTCTGGTTTCGCCTTTATGTAAATCATGTATGCCTTTATTCCAGTGCAGAACCATCTAGCGATTTCATTTTAAAATTTTAGAATCACGCATTCTTTTTGCAAGCCTATTTCATCAATATTGCTTGATAAAACTTGTTTGAGGGCACTAATTAACAACTAATTTAGAGTTTAATTTTTTATGTTGTGTTCTCATGGGCACTGACGATATTTCCTGAAAAAGAGAGCCCCATAGTTGCCATGTGTGTATCAGTCTTAGTTTGTCAATAGGAATAATATTTCCAGCCACATCATTCAGGCTCATACTCGCGACTCCCTGTACCATGCTATCAGTGTCCTCAAATTGTGTAGCCGACATTTCCAGTTAAGTACAAAGTATGAGAGATTACTAAAGATGAGAACCGCATATATAATTTTGCTTTCCATACATATGCATTGTGGTTTGATCCTCGTTAGTCAGTTTGCTGTCCTACTCCGACGATGTTCATGGAAGGTCGAAACGCGTCAGTACATGTGACTGATGGTAGTTTTTCTATGTTGTTCGATGATTGGTTAAATAAAATGGGATTAGTGTTTACTGCAAACTCGCAAACTTGATTTAAAGAATTGTTACCACCACACGCGCTATCATTGATTGTTTAATTAGATACAACACTGTCAAAAAGACTAATTTCTTTTTCATAAAACTTCACTCGAATATAAAACTTTTGCTTTATATAGCCAATTTAGGAGAGGAAGGGATATTTAGTTGAATTAAACACCTACATTATACACAAAAACGCACAAACAATTCACCATTTTTCTTTCAAACAAGAGAAACAACAATTCCGTTGCATCTAACTAGTAGCACAACACATCAAAACTACTGTTGGTCTCACGTAATGATGAATTTAGACCTTACATGTTAATCGTCTTAGCACAGCAGAAAACTGAATAAACAAGTTATTGAAAATCAGATATGCAGTTCTCATCCCAAGTAGTCTCGCATTATTAGGCTTGCACACAATATACTTTACTGGAAACTTCGGTTGCACAATTTGGGAACAAGCATGCACAAACAGTTCATCAGTTTATATCAAAATCATGTTCTAACTACTTTGGTCCATTTATCTGGGGACTATGAATTTTAACAATAATTGATTGCGCGGGTGGTGGTAACAATGCTTTAAATCAAGTTTGCGAACTTGAAGTAAACACCGACCCCATTGTATTTAACCAATCAATTATTGTTAAATTGTATTGTCTATATATGTATATGTGGCGAAAGCTGCAAACAGTTAATGTTCGTGACTGGATAGAAATTGTGCAGCCGACATTTCCAGTCAAGTTCAATGTATGCAAGACTGCTAGAGGTGAGAGCCGCATATCTAAATTTGATTTCCATATATATTCAATGCGGTTTGATCCTCGATAGTCAGTTTGCCGTCGTACTCTGATGATGATCATGGAAGGTCGAAACACGTCAGTGCGTTGCGGCTGGCGGTAGTTTTGTTATGTTGTTCGACGACTGGTTAAATACAATGGAATTGGTGTTTACTTCAAGCTCGCAAACTTGATTTAAAGAATTGTTACCAGCACCCGCGCAATCAACTATTGTTAAATTGTATTGTCTATATATGTGTATGTGGCGAAAGCTGCACACAATTAATGTTCGTGACTGCATAGAAATTGTGCAGCCGACATTCCCAGTCAAGTTCAATGTATGCGAGACTGCTAGAGGTGAGAGCCGCATATCTAAATTTGATTTTCATATATATTAAATGCGGTTTGATCCTCGATAGTCAGTTTGCCGTCGTACTCTGATGATGATCAATGAAGGTCGAAACGCGTCAGTGCGTTGCGGCTGGCGGTAGTTTTGTTATGTTGTTCGAAGACTGGTTAAATACAATGGGGTCGGTGTTTACTTCAAGTTCGCAAACTATGAATTTTGTCAAAGCGAACTCAGAAAAAAGTGCTATGCACTCCAGAAGTGGTTGCATGCTAAATCCTTAATCCTCAACTATGCAAAATTTGAACTTCGTACATGATTTAAAAGTAAACATGTGAATTGATTTTGCATATTTCACCCTGAGCGTTTCCCGCTTCTTGTGTTCTGTTGTATAATTTATATATTTAATCCAACTTAATTCTTCTTGCTTTACAAAAATTACTTATATAATACCAGATATTAGTCGAGTTGAGTTTTGGCGAAGATATAATATATCTATTCCTCAATACACTGTCTATGTCTTAAATCTAATTACAAATGCACTTACCGTATATTCTGTCATTAGGCTTCAACAATAGTAAACAAATAAAGTAATTACACCTTCGTGGTTATCATGTCTTTTAAAAATAGTCATCTATTTCTGTCGAGAGTATTATTTGTAAGAAAGTTTTCTTCGTTATTAAAGCTTTAAAACATGTGTTATAAATAAAATAATTCTTCGAATTATCGAAATTTAAAAAAATTATCTCAATAAAATGCAAATTGGTTGGACTAAAATTCTAGAAGAAAGCGATATCCTTTCGAATTTCATGTAATATAACGCGCAGCACAGGTCTTCTATTCAACACGTGAGTTCTCCTTTTAGAGATGCACACTTTAACAATTCGTGTCATGGTGAAATCAAGAAGCTTCAGCTTTGTAGTCTGAAAGTAATGCACTGTTTTTTACTTAAACAAATTAGTTAGACTATAATAAATAATATAAACCAATATGCACTTTTCATAAAAATGTCTGCTATGCTCCAGACAAAATTTATATAAGCTGTGTGGACTAATGTTTGTCTGTTAATGAGGTTCATTTTCGTTTATACTTTGTTGAGTCTATTGTTTTTTACATTTCAGGTACTTTCATGCTTGGACTTCTTGTAGATTTTCACCGTTAATTGCAGTTTCTTAAAGCACAAACAAATCAAACGCGACCCACAGTAGTTTCATTGCGTTGCACGAATGAATTAATAAGATTCGATTGAGTGTAATTTAAATTTCACAAACATGACATAATAAGTTGTTACTAATATCCGCTCCATCAATGGCTGTTTACGTTTGGAAAGAATTTCTGATGTATTATACAAGAAATAGATACCTAGAGCGCTGTCAAATGGAATCACCGAGCACTAAATAAGCGAGCTTTGATACAAATTATAATAAACATAACTAGTAATGAGAAAACCTTTCCGCAATGGCTGAGCACATCTTATACGATAATTAAACCCAAGAATAGGCGGATTTCCGAAAGTTGCAAAGGAAGTGAAAACCATGAGCTGTACATTGCAGATGCTGTCAGTCGATGTAAATTGGAAAACAATCTAAACATATACTGAACATAGATTTGTGAATTGTTTAGGTGCATATCTCTACACTTTATTTTATTGCTTCTCGTTTTCTTTTGTATAATGTACACATATGATCCTACATTATCCCTTTGATTTATAAATTTACTATATAAGAAAACTCTTATTTCAGATGAGTATATATCTCTCTCGAAACGTTTCATTGGTTTTAATTGGGCAGTATAAACTTGCCACGAAGGCCACGAATATTTGAAAAGTGATGTTGAGCAGTACCAAAATTTGACAATTTTTTACACAAAGCAGGTGTTCAGAATATTAATTATTCTCTCTACCGGTGATATTTGCTTCATTTCCAACTACATAGGCTTAGATCTCATTACAACATCTCTGCAACACGTACAGCATTTGTATTGATGGTTTTCGCTCGTTTTCTTCCATCTATCTACCATTTCTGATGAAAAGGCAGAGGTCCTACTCAGAATAACTATCTAGCACGAAGTTCAAATGTGAACGAGTTTCCATCTTCTGTTCATGCTCACTTTTGCATATCCCTGTGGTCCTATTTGAAATAAAATTTTACTCTTTTCGCAATGCCCAAGACATTGTTTAATGGAAATTAATTTTCTGCAGTGAAGAGTATACAGATATTACATCTTTCACCGAGTAACACGCAAATGTAATATGTTGAGCGGGACCGGAAAATAATGTTTTTCTGAAGCAGCGTGTGTGCCGAATGGCTGTTATTCTCCAGTTTGTTGAAAATTAACCCATTTAAAAAACCTTCGTGTTGATACCATGAACGGCTGTTATATATTGTATTTAGTGAATTGGCTTTGAAGACGCATTTTTAAAGACGTTGTGTGCAGTCGACTCTAATACTGCTTTAATGGAAATAATATTTAATTGAGGAATCATTGATGTCAGGGTTGATGACAACAATTATTTCAATGAATTTTACAGAATTTACATAAACACCAATCCCATTTTATTTAACCAGCAATACAACATAGTAAAACTACGGTTAGTTACAAGTATTGGTGCGTTTTAGTCTTCTGTGCTAATCATCAGAGCACAACGGCAAGCTCCGCAACGAGGATTAAACCGCAATGAAAATATAAGATATGGAAAATAAGACATGGGGATTTTATCTATAGTAATCTCACATCCATTGTACTAGACTTGAAATGTCGACTGCACAGTGTCCACGAAAATATTTTATTAGACTACACAACACGGATATGAATTATACACTTAAAAATCTTTGGTTACGTGGATAGTCAAGTATAATCAAAGCGAGACAACTATGGGTTAAAGCCATATAATTTATTTTTCATTTATGACATATGAAATGTAGTTTGATTCTCGTTAGTCAGCATGCTACCGCGTTCTTATGCGGATCAAGGAAGATCGAAACGCTTCAGAATGTGCGACTATGCTGTGTGATTATTGGAATTAAAACAGGAGGGATGTTTATCCCAAGTTCGAAAATTGTTTACCAAGCTCTTTCAAAAAACTGCCTCAATTTTGATAAACACCATTCTAAGTTTACTTAACAAGTTGAAAAAATGTGAGCTAACTTTCATATATATTTAAATATGTGGAATGCAACCTGTCGATATTTTATACAACAAATATATATAAATATTTTTTCATGCTACTAAAGTAGCATGTAGTTACGCCATAAATTACGAATCTATATTCAGGAATATTGATGATCAGATGTGTTCCATTTGAATGATAATACAACTTCAATAGAAGAACACTGTAATCCAATAAGTGCCTACTTTGTGATGACGAAATACCTAAAAGGAAGGTAAATAGAGAAAGTTATCCTACTGACTGAATCCGACTTTCATTTAGATCATTTCATTAAGATCTGTAAGCCATAAATGAATTTATTATTGTGATTCCATTTTTGCAGCATTAATTTGGAAGTATATAAATAAAAAACAATCTTCATTGGTATCATGTAAGGCTCTGAAGTGTAAATTTCGTTTGCCCCAATGTGTAATTTATGCAGGTTTGTCTCTGCCTTCATAAACATACATGTTAAAGGTCGCGCTGTTCATCAGCCCCACATATTTTGACCAAATATATAGTGGTTATTGGCAATATCAGGTTCGTACTGATGAGTCACCACTAAGCACCAAACAAATTTGTTCGTAAGACTACACTTTTTGACGATGCTGACTGACATATCCTTCTTGTCTCGTATGAACTGACTTGTTACTAGTTAAGCTACGCCTCAGAGATAAATGCATATATATTTGCATTCATCAGCCATATATATATATATATATATATATATATATATATATATATATATATATATCGTTTATAGAGAATTAATTTTAAAGCCACAATATTTTCAGTTGTTACAGGAACGTTTAAAAGAAAAATGGTCGTGAACGATCAAATACATCAAACTTCACAACATTGCTTCTGCTTCTAATACTTTTGATACACTTATTTGCTTAATCTTAGTAGGGAAGACTCATTTCGATTAAGAGTTATCTTTCGCTTAGGCGACGTGCCAACAAAAGCACGACGACCGCCATCTGCTCGAAACATTTGGTCTTGACACTAGAGTTTCCAAAGTGTAGTTAGGTGACCAAAAATTTCTCTCCGTTGCTAATATTCAGTCACTGATAGCTCAACAAGTGAAAATTGCACAGTAAAACAGTATTCGAGGCTTCACATCGAACAGCATTGCCCTAGCTCGGTAGTACAGAAGAAGTTCGCGCAGTCGTTGCCGGCACGACTAGCTGTGGCCAACCGGTCGTCAGGCGGGAATTCTTTATCGGAATTACATTTAAAAATTTGTTTTCAAGCTTCGTTTTTGAAATTATGTTTTAATATAAATAAATATATCTTTGTTTGCTTTTTGCATGGACATAAATTGGCATTTTATATGTAATAGAGTAGAATAAATAAAATTCATGGTCTTGTTATATGTTAGTGTCTTTGCGTGTTAATTTAACAAATCAAAAAGGAATAAATGGTTTTTAACTGAAACCAATCAGAAATTAATAATACATAGCCACTGAAGGAAAGACGGGATGCAGAACAAAAGAAAAGAACTGGCCGATATTGTCTTTCAATATTTAACTAGTACCGTTTTCAAAATTACGAAAACCTCAAAAGACCTGTGATGGGATGTGTGGTAATTTGATTGTATGACTAACATGCGTTCGGGAGTGAAGAAGTGCTTGATATCTAGTTAATCTTCACTCAAGTTCTCATTAAGTGTACACTTGTTTCCAAATATATGAAATATTTTCTAGGCTATATTAATGAATGTGATATTGGACGAAGCAGGATGCGATGCAGGTTATGTGAAGCTTCTAACTGCTACTTTAATTTCGATGTTCAATCAGAAAGGGCTGGTCCGAGACAATAAACAAATAAAAGGTTTTAAGTATAGCATAAAACCATCAGTTGCAATAGGATAATCATTGTCGTCAGCAAAATCAACAGCATGCCTGGAATAGTCACATATTGTCATCAGTGGCGGAAACAAAACCATCAAATAGGCAATCCACCCGGCAATAGGTTAAAGTACACATTCATAAATTACATAGCCAGTAAAGCGATTCGCCTAGCACCCATTCAATTCTGCTCAACCTCAAAAGTAAAAAATCTTCATCGATCCGCGCCATTTGATAAATGAGTAACCAAGGGTAGTATAACTAAATTTGTTTACGGAATAAAATAATTGAGTGAAAGTTAGATCATAACAAATCTGATTGTCAGGCACTGTTGCAACCCATAAAATTATAAAAACAGAAAATCAGAACTATCTTTCTCTGAACATGAAAAAATCTAGCAAATAAATTAACAAAACAAAAAGGACACAATCGCATGATATAAGTATAGAAAGATGCGCTTTTCCCAAATGAGCGACATATGTTATTACAACACAGGGCATTCGTCTTCTAAATCCGCATAAACATGACAAATCGGATTACTGGAAAAGAAATATGCCGATAATTCTGCATCACAAAAACGATTATGTTTGCTTAAGATATTTTAAGCCATGCAAAGTAAAAAAATTTAAATATTTAAACGGCACACATAATAAGCTCTTTTTGGTAAAAGAGGAAACTAAATAACAGACAAAGAAGAGAGTTGCAATGATCAGATAATACTAATTAATCAAACAAAGAAATGGAAAAATGCTTATAAATGACGAAAAGATAAATAGATTAACAAGACAAAATGGAAAAATCAATAGATTGCGAGTAAATAAGAAAATAATGCATAAGATAAATAAACATAGACGACAGTTTGAATGGCAACACTAGAATCAAATAGTGTCAATTCGCTAAGGAAATGTTTATTGTAAAAACATACGCATTTGTAAACAAAAATATAGCTGGAGAATTAAGTCTCTCCCACTGAGAGCCACAGAAGAGCCAGAAGCCATATAGCTGCATAAAAGTTGTCATGCCGCACAGGCCACAGAGTTCACTGTGCGCGAAATAGCGAGAATTCTGCTCCAATTGAAATGGGACAGTGGTAATAATCGCGTACCTTCTAATTACATCTGAAACTCGTGTGTACTAGAATGGCCAGTGATAAGTCAACGATGGAATCAACAACATGAGCACAAACAGTTTGTTAGCCTAGTCGTTTTGTGATAGCGTTGCCATCCGAATAGGAAGGATGTCGAGTCGGAAGTCGGGTCGAATTATATGTATTTGAAGGCAATATAAATTTAACAACACACACGGGCATTTAAGCGCAACTAGCATTATATCATAAAGTTTGCACAAGTGAGAACCAATTTAAAATGCGGACTTATTTACGAGTGCATCCTATATATATTGGTTATTAGTTGGCCAATTCAGGAGCTCAAAACTACACTCCGCCAATATCATTTGTTTTATACATACGTTTGGCAAGAGATTACTCATACAATTAAATCTGGGAAAATTAACCGGTAATGAAAAGCTTCCTTTAACACTGGTTAAAGTACCCCTTCGGAATGTTCGTTCTTTATGAACGTCTACTATGGACGTCGGCGCAAATGGAAAGAAACTGCTCACTCTTTGTGAGGACCCATTGGTAAGTATGCATTCAACAAGTATCCTAGTATATTATTACATAAAATTATATAAGTATACGTAAAGTTAAATATAAAGATCACATTCAGCCAGGAAGTCTACTCCATTAATGGAAATTATACCTTACCGTTGGATTGATAGTTTATCTACCTTTATGACTCGTTGGCGCTAAAGAGCTGCTAGGGTTTCTCATACCAGAGGGGCTGGTATAATGCCGTGTTTTAATAGTAGTAACAGTTATACTAAATTAAATAAAAATATGAAAACAAGCACTAAAAAGAGACTAAGGAAATATCGATTTAGACAGAAAAAGACATCTAACAGTCATAACATGGGTTGCAAAATCGTTTAGAGATAGCATGAAAATAGACAGACAAAAGTATTAAACTTGACAGAATAAAAAAGTTTAAGTCGATTGGACTGGTGGACAAACTTATAGAAAGAAAGTTATTATTACATTGGATAGAAATAGAAATTCTACAAGAAAAACATTTTGACGTTTCTATGAATAGGTGCATATATAGCCCGGTGGGAAAATATGTCATTATTCTTAATAATGTACAATATTATGCATTGATTAGTGTTTTACTGGATTAGCGTTTGAGTTCACATTCCATGATAAGTGCTAAGCAGACATATTAACGCATTTCAAAATGCTTTTTTGATCTTCAAAAGAGCTTTTAAATGCTAAAACGACTGCCAATGGCTACAAATGTCCAATGAGGTAGAAAACGGAATGCATATTCAAGAAGCGAGTTTCTTCGGCAAAGGTGAAGGTAGTCCAAAGTACAGACGTGACCATATAAAAATATCACAGAATGTAGAAAAAATATTTCCGTTAATTGCTCAACAAGAGTCTAAGGCTGAAAAGTAATCCTGGTGCCTGAAAATGATTTAAAAATCCGTCAGACCAAACCGAAGCGATATAATGCTTCATTTTCGGGTATCGTGTAGTTTGGTCAAATGAGTGCACAGTAAATGTTGAAGCTTTTTACCTGGTGAACGGAGGTGCTCAATAAGTCAAAAAATAGGAAATTACTGTCAGAGTGAAATACGAGACAAGACTAATTTTGTCAATTATTCTTTAAAAGATGCCATGCCGAAAAAACAATAATTTCAAATTGTATAAAACCACATGATAAATAGATCTACCTAAATCTCTAGGCGAAGAAACCCAGATTTACTCAGAATTTAAAAATATAAATATCAATTAAACTAGTGAACTCTTTCAAGACGGTATTGCGAATTGCCAACTACAGCTTCAGTATACAGTTAATCAATAATAGATTTCGCGGGTGGTGACACCATTTCTTTGTATCAAATTTGCAAACCTGAGATAAACCAAAATCATATTTGAATTAACCAGTTTCACAACATAGCAAAACCAACGTCAGTCGCACATACTGGTGTGCTTCGACCTTCAATAATCATCAGCAGTGCACGACGGTAAACGGAATAGCGAGGATCCAACATATGTGAATCTCACAACTTGAAGAAATACCCATGTGCCAGTTTTGCCGTTTTGCACTGATCATGATCATATAGGGTTGAAACTCGTCAGAAAGTGGTACTGACGATAGTTTTGTCATGATGTTCGATTAATTAATTAAAATGATAATGATATTTACCTATAGTTCGCAGAATTGATTTTGACTAACCAGCAACCTTCCCGCTCGTGTTGCCTGGTGTTAAATTCGAAGTTGCACAAAATTAAAGGCTTATTGCATAGAGCCTTGTGTGTCAAAAGAAGATACTGCGGCCATCTTTTATGCCTAACGGAAAGCCCCTCTGTTTCGGGCCCTTAATGAAATCAGATGATATGGGTTACTGAAACTAGGCTTACACTTAATTTCAAAGTATAAAAATAGGTAAAACTCTTCTTCTGGTCGACATTATTGAGACAAAAAACACAGCGACTTGTTAACAGTGAAACTAGATTAGAGACGTTTTATAAGGCATGAAAACGTAGTTTACACAGCACTCAAATAGAAAACCGTTTATCCTAAAATTGTGTGCTGTGCAAGTTTGATTAAAATCAAATGAATAAAACTTGCGCCTCGCTTCATCGTGGCTGTATTGTCAAAGTACGTTGCACATTTATTTAATGTTTGGAGATGCACGACAAGCAGTTCTCTAAATAATACGCTCTTCTACATAGCCACAATTGCGTAGACGAAAGAAAAATGTAAAGTAAGACACATTAGTCGAATAAGACAGAAATTGGTTAATCAATTAGTTGATTCATAGTTGAGAAAAATAGAGAAAAATTAAACGATATGATGTCCGATCGCAAAAAAATTAATTACGACATTACTAGAATAATAATTATAACATCTGATTAAAATTATTAAATTAATCTATTTAATAATTAATTTAATAATACATTATAAAATTAATAAAATGGTTTTGCATTGCCTGTATTGATAGTCCAATGGACTACAAAACAACGAGTACTACTATTCAACGGAGATTAACAGATAATCTGCTGATGACAAATGTATTTGTTCAAGAAGTCCATAAGTGGAAAAGCAGTAAATCAAAAAATGATAACTTATAAAATGTGTATGACCTGGCATTAAATTCGAAATTTCCATTTATTTGTAAGTTTAAAATGAAGAAAAGACAAATTTACAGTTGGTATTGATGATGATTGCCGACCCATTGCAGCGGGAGATAGAGGAATGGTTTACAACGATAGACAGAAATAGAGAAACAACACACTTTCAAGTATTAGAAATGTTTTTCGGTTTTAGAGAAAACGTATACATTTCTACACAAAAGCATAAATATTATAAAGAACATACTCGCATAGTATAACACTCATTAATTAATAAAAATAAATCTTTACCTACTGCTAAATTTTCCCTGGAAAAACCAAAGCAAATTAAGATAAATGACCGTGCTTTTTAAAGTTATTGTAAATGAAAAATTGAGACCCACCTTAAACGTTCAGAATGGAATACAAAAATCTACTGAGTTAAATTACAATAAAAATATAATTAATAAAGTTTGAAAAGATTTTCTACAGAAAACAACGTATCATGTTAGTGCGAAGATAGTTCAAGCACAATCAATGAATTATCATATGCTCAAACGGGGAAAGGCAGCATTGCGACACGACACAAGAAAATAGAAAATTCGCTATTTCTCTTGTAATAAAGGCAAATAAAATTGTGGTTGTGTTTAATTAAGAAAACCAAATGAATCCATATAATATGCAGTAGAAACTGGTGAAAATTGCGTATAGTAATACATAATTGACACGCCATATTAAAAATGGCTGGATTGTTTGTTACTGATGCACAACAAATATCCTTATTATGGAAGTTGTCTGAAGTAGGTCAGACATACCAGCCGTGTGAGTTTTGGTCTGAACCAGTGAAAACAAATTAATGCTCTCCGAAAATGCAAAATACACGTCGAAACTGCACCGCCGAAAATCTAATCTATTCGCAGTTCAAAATTAAATTGATAAATTGAATAAAAGAATTTGTGAGTAAACATAGTCTAGTTGACTGAAATAGGTCATAGATATATAAATTAGGAATGTAATATGTAGGCTTGGGTTTCAGAGCAAGCGAATGACCAAAAAGACTGTTAAATGAGTTGACCAGTTTGTAAACCAAATTTAAAGCTGACTGAACACCAATGCAAATACATAGCTAAGCTTTAAGAGTTTCTCCTCTATGAAATTAACTAAAAAGAATGCTACTAGAGATAAGTAAACATCATAGGGTCCGCAAGTTTGCGCAGCAAAACATGCAGGCTACTGGATGACACAGAAAACTATTACATATACGAGACAGGCAAGTGAAGCCACTGCCTTAGGAAGCCATTACTTTACAAGAAGTGGTCGATAGAAGGATGTGAATGAAAGGCATATTGAAGAATTGTTTCAGGTCACCGTAGCTAGCCCCTGGTTTGGGTATAGGAGGTCGTAATCGGTCAAGCCAAGCAATGTGGACGAACTCGATTGGGTGCAGAAATGAATCCTGACTCTCGTAGCTCAGTGTATCATTTAACAAATCTAGCAGGCAATATTTCGGTCTGTACAAAGTAGAAAGGTGAAAAGGCAAGAGTGCACATGGAGCAGGTTCACTGAAATATGCAGCACAGTGTTGAAGTAAAATAAGTAAACTGGAATGTTATCGTCGCAAAGCAAGCGCTAAAAGATATTTTCCACGTGTAAGAAGGTTTAAATTGTAGTTTATTTGTTCACTGAGTATAAGATGAAATATTTCAGTAATTTGAAATTTAAAAATGTGCTTAAAACAATATGCATATCGGCGAAAAGCTTGATTAGCACTCATTTTTCGTACATCCATTTAGACAAAGAGGGCACCGACTTCTTGGTACACATGTTTCACAGCTGGCGAATGCCAGCTGCGCAATACAATGACCTCGTGTGAAAGTAGTTGGTTCGTAGCAAAGTACCACTAAATAGGGGCCAGCAGTGAAATAGGTGGATTTTCGCAAAATGATAATAGAAGCCAGGTAGCTAATTTTCTTGACATATGCAAATAAAGAAGCTCACACTTGCAAAATTTTTGCAAATTAGGTGTGGATGGTCAGACATTAAAATGCTTCCAAATATAAACATCTTTAGCAATTTATCTAAAAGAACACCGCTTTATAAATTCAGCTACTATAAAATTGTTTTTAGTCTATCTAAAACTGGTGGAAAGACCAACGTAATCATCAAGCAGTGCCATCATGCGTCCTTTTAAGAATGTCCAACGCAGAAGAGCAAAAGCACATTTACCTTGAATTCTGTCTCGATCAAGATTGGAGCAAGGAAACCAACCACTCACGTGTAAATAGTTAGTCTTTATTCAATCACATATCTCTAAATAGTAAACGTCTTGCTCAACTATAGTTCATGAGAAAGTATTCTGACCCATTTCATAGGAATACGCCGTGCTAATATAATTATATCAAACTTTCAAATTAAAAAAACCTTGTCTTCTTCAGTGGTGACTATTATATGCATACATAAATACAGACATGCATATATACATACATACATACATACATGCACACATACATACATACATTAGCCATGGAATAGTTAGTATTAAAAGTTAATCTGAATTAAAGTCTCGGTGGAGAAAAACGTCAAAAAATCAGAAAACCACAACAAAACGAAGTTTTAAATTTAGAACCACTCAAAGCTACACTGAGAATGTTCAAATTAGGAACATTGGACATACTCCTAAATATCAAAGTAACACCTGGCAAAAGAATAGAACACCCGATTATATAAATAAATAAGTTTCCTCCTTAAGACTTGCTTTTGACGCAAAATAATTTCTGGACAAACAATCATTTAATTTTAACCCATAAAAGACTTAGATCGATACTCCAATAACATTTTCTTGCTAAAAACAGTAAGGCGAGGTAGCTCAGTACACTATGCAAATCTTATATGATCAATACATTGTACGGCTTTGGGCGCGGAACCACGCCCCTCAATCGAAGCCCGCCGTCAGAACCGGCGCTTAAAATACGACAAGCCAGTGAGGCCTGACCTATTTCGGCCAACTCTGTCTGTTTTGGCATACGATGGTGATATTCCATACCCAGGTGGGATCCAGTTACGTAGGCCATAAGAACACTCAGATCGGAAATACCAGACTGCTCGTTGTTTCCGCTAAGATGAACGCCACGGAACAATGACACAGCGGCCAGAGCCGCAGCACCACCACGTGATTGACTGTTGTGCCCTCCACTCACTGAGTTGTAGCCATCGGAGCGGAAAGCAGCTATCAATTCGTGGTTGGATAAGCGCCAAACCTGTTTTAAAAATGTAAATTTTGTCTAAAATGAAGATACTTTGCTTGCATTGTTCGATAGTATGCGTATTATTTAACAATGTGAGATCAACTAGTTGGTTACAATCGGCGTTATGTGATTTACTGATGCGTTAGACAAAATAAGAGGTGCAACATTTTGTCTGAACAAACTGCGAAATCCTAATTGAAATTTAATTTTGACTATTTAAGTAATTAACTGTCCGTTCAACATATTATCATTAAAATTCCGATCTCTCATTATTTTGACACACATCTTGCACGAATATCCGTTGCTGTATATAACGCAGTGGCACAAAGTTAAATTGAGAGGAACTAACTTATCGGCATCCAAAGTTTTGTGCAAAGAGCACCACGTACAGAGCGACAAGTTAATTCCTCTAGAACCAAGAGAATATGCCAAGTTTTTCGTTAAAAAATATGTATTCCTTGTGAAACTCGTTTCGAGTTTACAGAATAACCATTTAGAGGATCAATAATTACACTCCCACCCCATTACAGAATTGTTCAGGTAATGTGATGAAGGTATGATGATGTCGTCATGAACCACTCCACTGTAAAAAGCAGGATTTTATCTCATATACAAGCTTTTGCATAATTAAAAACAACCCTTGCCAGGAAAATGGAAAAAATAAAATGTTTCAAAATAAAACACGTTCACGTTTAATGCAGATAAACTGTGCACCGTATATAAGGTAAGGCGGTTAACTTTACTACAAATTAAGGGTAATCAGCCGTTAAGGTCGACCTCAAATATTATTTCGCAATAGACATGTGTAAGTCGTTGATCGAACAGACTATTAAAAACTTGAGTAATAAAATATTGTAATATAAATGCTTATTTCAAATCGGTTGATAAAAGCACGTACGCGATAGCACAGAATATAATTGAAAACTCTCAAATATGCTCACAAGATATTGCATTTAAAATACTACCAAACGCACGAACATATATGATTGAGCAAACAATGAAATGCTGTAAAAGTGCAACGTAAAACCAGATTTCTGCAAGCTGAAAAGCATTTACGTACCCTGAGCCTAACTGGGAAATGAAACATGTATATTATTGCAAGTTCACCCATTTCAAACTCTCTCTCTCTGCTCCCATTTTCATTTAAGATTGATTTTTGAAAATATTTAAATATATTCCTTCGTAGCTATTTAAAGAGACAATATATCTTTACTTCTTCGCCCGTAAGTGATGCCAATAATTTTAAGCAACCGCTTCTTATCCTGAATTATCAGGTTATATGGCTTCAGGAAAATTCTACCAACAGATTTAGTTTCGTCTAACAGTCAGAATGTGCAATGATTAAGCTAAATATTCATCTAAATGCCGCAACTACACATTGGACAAATTGAAAGCATGTCCTTAATATTTGGATACCACAATCAAAGCTTGACATGCTTTTGGCTAAACTGCATGTCTATTTCTGAAGCGTCTCTCTTCGGCCCGCTGGACGTCAAGGCCGCGATGCACAGCTTCCGAAAGAATATGCATGAGGATGATGTTATCTATTTATTATATTTTGTAAAATTCTAACTTAACTTCGGTGACATAATCTGCTTAATGAAACTGATTACAAATATAACTACTAAATAAATCATTTTGGTTATCTTGCGCTACTTAAACTAATATGACATGTGACTCTAAGTGGTGGACTTGCATCTTTTATAAGCGAAACAGTCGTGGCAGTTTGCTGACGTTTCAAATTCAGATGCTTCGGACAGATGGAGCTCTTCAGCCTTGGCTGATAAGTAAATTAATGGAAGGAAAACTGAATATAATTCCTTCACTGCTTAATGAGCACATCTAAATATGGAACGGATTTAGGAGAAGACATCCAAGAAATACCAAATGTCTGCTGTCATAACAGTTAGATACTGTTTGTTGCGGAGAGCTAATA
>JAQBSW010004675.1:0-66294 GCA_029291075.1 Eudiplozoon nipponicum
TGCGCAACACATCATCGAAACAATGCACGTATGTTCTCCAGACGTAGCATTCAAAGTAATTACTAAATGCAGAAACAAAAGGGAGCTAGCCACATACGAAGCCTTATGGATAAACAAATTGCAGCCGGATTTATGTAAGCAGAAGAAGCACGTACAAGCATTGAGTTTGAACTGGATGTGACGCACGAAATTTGATTGGTTTCTATTTTTCACACTCGCTTTGTTCACGTATTTCTATCTTGTTTTGCTTTCCAATTTATATATAAAGATATGTTCATGAGTAGATATTTGAGAAGACCATGCGAAAGAAAATTTTGTTATATCTGATAAAATTTCTTTTTGTTTTTGCACATAAAAAGGGTACAATGAAATTAATGTTCGTTTCATCTGATCTGACTGATTCTTGGCGGCATCTATTCTGATATCCTTTCTTATATAACAAGGTCACAACTGGCTGGTGTATGTTGATTAATATAGTCAAAATATTGCCCTGGAAATAGTGGTGCTCTGCGACATCGTAAGAGCATATGTTAATTTATAATTAAAATTTGACGGCAAAGTTGCTCGGCCAATGTAATGATCAATGATTGAGCGTATGACTTATATAAAATTTGATCTCTGTTTAATAAAACACTTGCAAGATGTTAATACGAAGGCCAACTGATTGAAATCGAACGATCGCATACTTACCATTTATAGTGATACAGTGGCCAGGAAAGGTTGATTTCTGTAAACAAACAAGGTGAAAATGGTACATGATTCCTAAATTGAATAACACACTAGTTTGGCAAATATTGCAAATCAGTTATTCACGTCTCCGCATAGCAATTTAACAATCGGTACTCCAATCAATACCTTGTGTTTGATACCATTACTGGCGTGAGTAGCATTACAAATTCTTTCATCTATATATTAATTGTTGTTTTATTAATGCTTACTAATTTGCATTCGTGGCTTAATGATGACCACAGAAAGTCAAAACACATCAATCCGTTTAACTGACGGTTGTTTTGCTAAATGATGAACTCAATTTCAACGAATCTATAAATTTGTAGCTTTAGTTGCTTTTAAAATAAGAAACAATGATACAAGCCTCGTATGAAAAATATCTTTCATTGTTCATGCTGTTTGATCAGCCAATTATGTGGTATTAGAAACAAATTTAGTGTGTAAATGAGATAAATTTATTCTAATGATAAACGAATTAATTTATTATCAGGTAAACTAAGCCAATTTGCATAATTATGACACATAAAAAAATAAATAAACGCTTAAAAAAATAGTTATGAAAATGGACAAATAATTGGTTCAGAGAGGATAACTTGTAACAATATTTATTATTTTAAAAATATTTGACCTGTGTATTAATAAGCACAACATTCTTCCCAGCTCCCATATTCAGGGGCGATATATTAGACATTTCCTGGTGTCCTTCAGCACCCCACAGCACATCACACAATGTAAATACAAACATAAATAGCATATGTGAAACCTCTTTTTAATAGTTTCATTTAAACGTACGATTGGGTAATTTTACAGTAGCCATAAAAAATTCCTTAAATAGGCTCGCGTCGCGTAAGTTAATGTGTCTACAAATGCTATTTATTCAGCTAATCATAATTACGTACACGCGTACACCCATCTAAGTGAAACTATAATGACTGAATTATAATTTAACCTTGAACGCGCCGAAGGTGTATGTGTGTCCAGAACGGCTAGGTATTCAGTTAAATTATCTACATGCGTAAATCTATCTACGTTGAACTACAGCGACTGAATGCCAATTCATTCTTTGCGTGAGTCAGATTAATTATTTTACACTCACCACATGAAATAACATAATGAAGAATGATCTAATTGATTATGGATGTTAACAAATTAATACAAGTACACTCATGGTAAGCGATCAAATTGAAAGTTGTTCCACTGAATAGCGCAGTCTGATCATCAAATTTGGACTATCAACAGTTTCCTTTCGAGGGTGGTAGATATGCACTCTCAGTTCTGGAAAGATCCGATTGATCCCTATTTCCAAGTACGAATCGAGTTCGCCTTCGTGGTGGCTGTGTGCTGATTTGTCCCCTAACTCCAAAGGCTTCTACACCATTCGTACTAATCACCGGAAATGCGGTACGATCTTATATTCGTTGACTAGAAAATTTTCGGTACCCCATTGCCAGTACCTTTCTCAGGCTTCTAATCACACTGTACAATTCTGACAATTTAGGCACAGATTTGAGAACATTTGTCTATTATGTGTATGAATATTTTCCCCCGTATGTTTTAGTGTACCTTTTTGGTAACAACACATGTTTTGTGGATTGAATTGATGACACTCTACTTCACCTGTCATAAACCAAACAAAATAATAATTTTAGTGCAACAAGACGAACATAGAAACGCTCAGTAGACAAGTGCAACTTAACATTCCTTCGGATCACCAACAGACTAAAGTAAAGAAAATCTGCATAAATTGCATCACTATTATCAGCTACAGTGACGGCAATTGTACACTAGTATAAGCTTCTAATAACACACAGTAAAATGCTGGCAACTCATTTGTTTTAAAAGAAATGTGTTGCACGACAGGCAATATATTGATTACCTTTTCGTTGTGGTACGACACAAGGCGTTTGCATCCACTGTATACCTGATTATTTCCAGATATTTCTTTTATTGTCAGCATTGTACTGTGTGTGATTCAGAGGCCTGAGGACGGTACCAGAAATGAGGCACCGAAACGGTGACAGTCAACGAGGATTCGATCGTACCTCATTTCCAGTGGTTAGTACGAATGATGTGGAATCCTTCGGAGTGAGGGAACGAATCAGCACCTGCCATTACGAAGACGAACTCAATGCGTACGTGGAAATTGGGATCAATCGGATCATTATGAAATTGAAAGTGCAAGTCTACCACCGATGAAAGAAAATCGTGGATACTCTAAATGTGATCAAATTGTTAGTTAAACAGTTTGACAATTATCATTTTTATATCTAATAACTTATAAATTTAAAAATAAGCCCTACATATTTCTTACAGTCTACTTGATTCCAACTTCCAATGTTTTATATCTGTAAATAGAAGGCTTCCCGATGTCAATGATTTTATGATGCCGAGTTTCATCCAATACCGATAACTGGACTTTAAATTAAGAAAGAATCCAAAATGTCTATTCTATAAATACCGTTGTTCAATTCCTAACCGTTGCTAATTAATTTTAAATCCAAAAACGGTAATTCACCCGATGACTTCCTACCCTTCTTACATTGGAGTTCAAACATTTGCTTATATAGACAATACAATTTAACAATAATTGATTGCGCGGGTGGTGGTAACGATGCTTTAAATCAAGTTTGCGAGCTTGAAGTAAACACCAACCCTATTGTATTTAACCAGTCTTCGAACAACATAACAAAACTACCGCCAGCCGCAACGCACTGACGCGTTTCGACCTTCCATGATCATCATCAGAGTACGACGGCAAACTGACTATCGAGGATCAAACCGCATTGCAATATATGGAAATCAAATTTAGATATGCGGCTCTCACCTCTAGCAGTCTCGCATACATTGAACTTGACTGGAAATGTCGGCTGCACAATTTCTATGCAGTCACGAACATTAACTGTTTGCAGCTTTCGCCACATATATACATATATAGGCAATACAATTTAAACAATAATTGATTGCGCGGGTGGTGGTAACAATTCTTTAAATCAAGTTTGCGTGCTTGAAGTAAACACCAATCCCATTGTATTTAACCAGTCATCGAACAACATAACAAAACTACCGCCAGCTGCAACGCACTGACGCGTTTCGACCTTCCATGATCATCATCAGAGTACGACGGCAAACTGACTATCGAGGATCAAACCGCATTGAATATATATGGAAATCAAATTTAGATATGCGGCTCTCACCTCTAGCAGTCTTGCATACATTGAACTTGACTGGAAATGTCGGCTGCACAATTTCTATGCAGTCACGAACATTAACTGTTTGCAGCTTTCGCCACATATACATATATAGGCAATACAATTTAAACAATAATTGATTGCGCGGGTGGTGGTAACAATTCTTTAAATCAAGTTTGCGTGCTTGAAGTAAACACCAATCCCATTGTATTTAACCAGTCATCGAACAACATAACAAAACTACCGCCAGCTGCAACGCACTGACGCGTTTCGACCTTCCATGATCATCATCAGTGTACGACGGCAAACTGACTATCGAGGATCAAACCGCATTGAATATATATGGAAATCAAATTTAGATATGCGGCTCTCACCTCTAGCAGTCTTGCATACATTGAACTTGACTGGAAATGTCGGCTGCACAATTTCTATGCAGTCACGAACATTAACTGTTTGCAGCTTTCACCACATGAACATATACAGACAATAAAATTTAACAATAATTGATTGCGCGGGTGGTGGTAACAATGCTTTAAATCAAGTTTGCGAGCTTGAAGTAAACTTCATTAATTAAATTTAATAAATTATCTATATTGCCATCTCCATGATTTCAAATTAAGAAAATATCATACAAGATATTTGATACAGTTTTGAGATCAGTGGTTTGTTATCTAAAAGATATTTGTATAAGAAATGAATAAGGTTTATATATTGTTTGCTGCGGTAAACTAATATGTATGCAATTTTGTATTAGGTTCTGTGTATCTAATTATAAATTAGTTCAGATAGGACCATAAAAACAAAATAAAGTCAGCATGAATGGCATTCCGTACCAAGTCACAAATAAGTTATAATAAGAGCAAAAACATATACCAAATGCAGCATGAAAAAAAGGTGTACTCTAATGTGCGTGTACGCTCCGTGTTAACTAGAAATTCGCCAGTAGAAACTGGTAGTATACCTTTGGTTGCGGTTAACTAACATATATGAACTCATAAATTTGGCGCAGAGTACTATCAGTCTTTTGTTCAAATGTTATTCTATTTTTACTCTTAGTAAAATTTTAGATTTTGGACATTCATCAGCAGAGTTGCACAACAATATTGCAATAAGTAGTTTTTACTCTGGTCAATATGATGCCTGCACAGGTGCGTTTATGAAGGCGCTTCAGTGTGAAGCAGAACCAGTTGTGACATCTCATATCTATCTCAGCCTTGGTGGTGTTTGCACGGTGAGTTTAACTCTAAAATAATTCCAAATTCCATAATTTTAGTGCATCAGCTAAAGTTGTATTCGCCTATCAATCAAAGCAGTGAATGTAGCATTTTTATTACCTATTTTATATTCATTTTAACGTGTGTTGCCCAAATACCCCTTTAATTCAATTTCAGTAAGAATTTAATCATTATACATTTGGATGATAAAAACTAATTGTGGTAAGTTACAGCTAAAATTATTGTTTTTGTTTAAACTCCCTAAGAGTAAAGCTGTTTTTCCAAACTGTGCAGAATAATATTTTATTTGAAATAAACAGTAACGTTTAACTAATCAAAAGGATATAGGTTTGCCAGGGTCGATGATAACCAATGTTTAAATCAAGGCTGCCATCTTGGTATAAGCATTAGTTACATTATATGCATAATGTAGAAAAGGCAAATAATACAGAAAACCGGCTTCTTCGTTATTGGAACCCATCACGACAGTCCAAAATTTTCCGCGGGTAGGGCTCGAACCTGAGCACGTCTATTTGGGTATTTGTTGCTCTAGCCACTGAGTCACCTTCCCGTATGCTGCATACAATTTTCAACTAAATACTAACTAATGATTTTTTGGTTAGCCGTTTCTTCAGGTAGAGCCTATACGGCATCTCTTTAGACCTAGATTTCCAACTAGCCACCCCCAATCTGTTATTGTAGATTAGACACCACGCTATCTGTGGAGGTAGTATGGAATTGAACATTTATATTATTAAAAGATACTTGGTTTGTGCGTCTGCGTAATGTGTAACCTGCTGCACATTTTCTGAGTCAGAACTAGGATTTTAATCTGAGTTCTTGAAAATAGAAGACGTTTGTCAGTTAAACCACTGGTTGGCGACACAACAAAATGTCCTCTGTTCAGCCTCGAGTAAGTGTAACCGCTGGGCCGCTTCACCTTATCCGGCTTAGCCGTATACTTAAGTTGGCCTTGACAAATCATCATGCAAATACTCAATGCAAAATAATCCATTGATGTGCTGAACATAATCACTATTCCAAATATCATTTGTTCAAACAGTCTCTACAAACTCGTCGACAATGACTCAGGCTGGTCTTAAGCTGCATTATTCTAACACACATTACATTACCTACATTTATTCAGCTATACTTTCCTGTAATTTGTCTCGTCTAGGATGTGTACGTGTCTCTCGTTGTCTTACAACTAAAGATGCTTTCGACTTTCCAGCACTGAAACTTTAAAATATTATTTTCTTCTTATTTAACCAAATAAGGCCGATGGTTTTAGTACTTGAGATCTTCATATTGTAATGGTACAAATGTAGGTAACAGGTTATAACACCTGGGCTATGTTATTTGAAAGACTTGGAAATGGACACAAGAAGGTGTACTGCAACAATTAATAGGGCAGTCGTTTTCGTGCTATGTATCGGTCCAAATTATATAGTGGCACGTACCAACAGTTAAGGTCAAAATGTTAGTACTGTTGCAGTAGCAACTTTTCGCGACCATGAACGCTCCAGTGACCCTATTTAGGGCTGATGTGAATATACCGGAAAGTTCTCACGGAAATTCAAGAAGTAAGGTAAAGCAAAGTCAGAACAATGATAGAAACAGCATTAGAGCTGCAGAATTGAATATGAAATAATAATTATTTTTACTTTGTTTTTACAAGTAAATTCCTATAAATAATTGATTAAAAGTAAAATATTTGTGTTGAGCAAAAATGACTTCGTATGATGGTTTAGAAAACTTTGTTGAGAATATTATTCACCTAAATAAACATCCTAACTGCGGAGTTAGTGATAACTAAGTCTACTTTGGAGAATATCATAATCGTTAACTCTGAGGTAATCCGCTTAAACGACCCAACCAATATTGGTTAACTCATAAGTACTTAAAGATTTTCGCTGTTAAATGGTACATAGATCCAGACTAATTTTCTATGAAGATTTAATCTGATCAGTCCCTTTACCGATGAAATGGCCCATGATGTTGTTCCCTTAAATTTTTCCATGCCGCTTGACATATAAAACCAATGGCATAATCTACGTAACTGATAAATGTTAAATAGTACTTTCGCTGGAGTTCTTATTTCGCATATCTTACTGCATTTTATATGAGTGCACATTATTAATAGATCGGAAGATTGTGTAAGTTCCTAACGTCTTCTCCTTTCAACGGTACAGTGTATTAAATCTAATGCTTTTAGTTTATATACCTGTTGCAATATTGTTTCAGTTAATAGATATTAATAACATGATATGTTTACAATGTGGGTTCATGATACCTCTATATTTTTCGTACTTTTTCGTTCAGCTAAGTCAACATTATATGCATATTATAACTTTTCCCACTGACAAATAGTACTAATGCTATATATCTATTTCTCCATTTCCACTTTATATAATACCAACATTATAATGCAAATTGGTGCCATATTGCTTTTTCCATCGATAAATAATAATAATAATTAATAATAATAATAATAATAATAATATATTACGTAAAATTATCAAAAAAACCATTCTATATTCTTCTATATATATATATATATATATATATATATATATATATATATATATATATATATATATATATATATATGCTTTCTTGACGAGTAATGATCCACAGGTTTTAAATATTACCCAACTTCAATGCGAAAATGTGTTATATTTGAACGGGCAGAATTAATTGGCGGTATCGGATTTCACCATTCCGCATTCACATTCCCAACACTAGTTCTGATTTTTGTTCGCATTTTTATGTTAAAAGTTCAACAACTTTTAACTCTGTGTAACTGCAAAACTAGAACTATTTTGCAACTTCGGTGAAAAGCTTAAATAGAAGATTTAATTCTTAAAAGTCTAACAAGTCGATCGAAATCGATTTGCGCAACTGACATTTTGTGGTTACTGCAGAGTGTTTTCTACTACTAGTAAATTTGACGATTATGAGAATGATGCTCATAAATGAAAAAAAAACACTTCAACCACGAAAACTTCATTCACACCCAGCTCGCTAATTACTCTGAATAACTACTTCTAGATTTTGCAACCCCTTTGACTTTATTTCAATACTCATTATGGTAGCACAATTAAGGTTGTTTTAAAAAATATTTTGTAGCCATGTGTTCTTTGTAAACATCCACAACATAATTGCAGTACTGCGTTTTCTAGCCATTGTTCCTTCGAGTCTAGTTAAATTGGATTTATTTCTTATTTTGAACGGTCGAAATCGCTCTATAGATCACCAGAATTCTCTTAAATAACTTTGTTATACACTATTTATTTAAAACAGAACCAGTATGAATATATGTGCTTTGACGGTATGCACTGATTCTATTTGCTTGTAACTGCATCTTATTAAGTGTAATTTACTGACTTATGTATATAATCCAATTAACAAATGAATATATTTTGATAGGACCAGTTTTTGATAAATTTTATTCCATCTGATTCACATTTGCAGCTCTGTGAATAATGTTAGATTTACTGAACCTATATCGTAAAAATAGAGTTGAGTGAATACCAGACTAATTCATGGAACGAACGTTTACGCTAAATGGGATTTTTCTTTAAAATTAATGTTTAATCGATTTTATGTCCAATAATTGTCGAAACTCAAAATCTAAATGTTTTTATTGCTAAATTCTATCTAGATTTACATAATGTCAGCAATCTGTAGCGTATCTAATTCATTTTTAATGCCCAAACAGGCAAATATTATTTGTTTTAGTAGTTGTTTTTAATCCACTGAATCTATGTTATGACATGCACAAAAATATCCTTATCTCGTTTATCAATAGTTATTGCAACGGAAATAAATATTTTTTTCATGTGTGAACTCTCGTAGTCTCAGTAAATTATTGTGGCGAATTAACTGTAAGTTTCATAAAATAGAACCTGCTCACCTAGTTTTAACTAACCACTTTGAAGGTAACTCCTACTACGAAATTTGTCCATTATTTTCTAGAAGGTTAACCCTCCTAATGATCTCGTTTTAGCCCATATTTTTGGATGAGCTTTCAAATAAGACGCTACCCTTGATACACATTCAGCTTTTCCCGCAACAAAACGGGCAAAGGTATTACTGTCTTCAAAAGTATTGGCGGAATTCAAATAATGCAATTATTCTCGTTTTCAAGAGTCATGATTCTGTTCTAGTCCTCCGGCATTATGGTTTCATCTCACTTTTTACAGACGTGCACACGGTTATTCAGTGCGTGTTATTGCTCTAATGCGTCTACGGGATTTCTTTCCCATTTGTTAACCATATTTCATTTTAGCCGGACTTGGTTGCTCGAATTTCGTGCTTTTTTGATTTTGCAATTATGAAAGCGCAATAAGTTTTGCTACATTCTGCTTTTTACATTCGTCTTGAAACGAAGCCTAGATATTTTAGTCAGTTAACTCTAAGCACCACGTAGTTTTACTGTGACAGGGACTGAGATTATGTTTTCATATAAATACGTGAAGGCATGAATACGTGTATTTACGTCAGCATTTGTAGGACATGGCGGTTCCAAGCATCAACATGTGTCATAAATGATTTCACTTAGAAGAATGCGATATATAGAATGTTGCTATCTTACTAACTAGATCTTACTCCCATGGGTACAACAGAAATACACGTTTATAAATTTTTATGGGTGTACTAAGAAATTAAACGATTAATTTTCCATTATAACTGCTAGGCCCTACTTCGGTTCTTTAACCTGCCATCGGCTGATGATCGAATGTTTGTTTTCTATAGAAGTTTGCCCTTCTGAATAGCCGAAGAATCTGGAGTCCGTGGGTTTTAGACTGCAGCGTCTAGATTCGATACCATTACTTTGCGATTATATTAGTGTAATAATGTTTGTAAATACAAAATTGATTCAAAAGAATTTTGCTTAGATCATTCGAAATCAGCTTCAGAAATCTTAGCGGAAAAGCGCCACTGGAATCTTGAAAAAGACAATGTTTTCAACGTGAATGCTACAAATCTTTGCGTATTAGTTGTGGATTGTTTGCTAAAGGCCCATATACCGTTTCCTGGTTTACACTAATGGTATTTTCTGTGGTTTGCTAGACAAATGGCTGGAATTTTTCACTGCTATTAAAATATATAAGATAATGCAGCATATCGAATTCTACTTTTACAAAAAAAATTTACGCAGCGACTTCTGTGATGAGATGCAATGTTAAATAAAAATCTCTTGTCGTTTTATTTTTTCCTGAAACTTCTTTTATACGTTTTATCTTTTGCTTTTTAATGGCTGGAAATTTTCACTGCTATTAAAATATATAAGACAATACAGCATATCGAATTCTACTTTTACAAAAAGATATACAAAGCTACTTCTGTGATGAGATGCAATGTTAAATAAAAATCTCTTGTCGTTTTATTTTTTCCTAAAACTCCTTTTATACGTTCTATCTTTTGCTTTTTAAAATGAGTGCCCAACTAGATCATTTCACTCTGTTCATTTATCACTGTCAAATCGAATAGATAGTTAAAATTGAAATAATGACTTCAAATCGTCATTCGCCACTTTTCCCGAGCTTGTGGAACCTGAATTGTGATACACCGACATCGGTTCGAATTAAAAAGATAATTTGAGGAAAGCACATTCTCTAATCACTGTTTGTTCTGGGATCCACGTCTTGTGTCCTGCTCTAGTTCTGTTTAACTTTGAGGATGGAGGTGATTACGCTACATAGCAATAATTATTTATTTTCATCCATGAAGTTTCGATTGCACATTGGTATGAGATTTGCAAATGCATCTGCATTTTGTCGTTAACTTTCTCCTCCATATCAATGTGATCAGTTACACACAAATGTTTGTCGACGTTAATTGAGATGGTGAACCATCCCAGACACAATTGGATTGATTCTCCTACTTCGCAATGTCCAGTCATTTGGAAACCGTTGGTTCTTCCATCTATACATAGTGAGGAAAAAGCGTAGCATTGTTCTCTGGCATAAATAAAAAGAATATTTCTCACGTTGAGAAATTTTCAAGCTATGTATTTAAAGACGAGCGTTTACATTGATCTATTTTGAGAAGCGATTAGCAAATGTTCAGTGAATTGAGTACAATTTACAACTTCAACCCACTAGCACCTTAAATGCTCAGCTCTGTTTATTGAAATAGCCATAAAACCGGCTAGCTTCAGAATTCATCTCATTTAAACCTATATATCCTTATCATTGTAATCTGATTGTCTTAAATGTTTCATCTAAACTTATTGTTAAGTAGACCTGAATTGAGGATGGAAAGTATTTTCTTAAATTTAGTTCTGTTTGACACTGGTTCTGGTTCGATTTCTATGGCAGTCATTTATTTAATAATTGCCATTCATACTGTGAAATGGGTTGCTATAAATTGATAGAAAGAATTAAACAGCCAAAGACAAATAATATGAACCCCCAAGTAATAGGTAAAGTAAACACCACGAAAACTAAGAAATATGGCAGAAAGTGTTTTAACTTCTAAAAAATCTAAGGGGAAACTTGATCTCTCTTCAGGTGAGATCCTATTTAACATGGACTTTCTCTAACATTGTGAAGATTCTTTGCGTTAACAGCGAAGACTGCAAGTGTAACGACCACTAATCAGTTGTTGTCTGTGCCTTTGCCTGGTCTTCTTTCGGCAAAACCTGCAATTTTCTACTTGATTACTTCAACTTATTGGGAAACAGATATTAATTTCTAGCAGTTTCTGCAATAATTAACTCGACAGAGTGTACAAAACGTTAAACTTGTAAAACACTCAATTTGGCTTTCTTAGTAGGAAAAAGAAGAAGTAGAATTTTCCTATTTGCCTTTTTAGCATTGAGTGTTACAATCAACTAATACTTTTTTTCAACTAAACAACCAGCTAATTGTGGTCAAAAAAGAAGGCGACGCGTGTCGATATTGATGCACAAGTCATTTCCACAGGTATTTGCCCTCACCGTTTCGCTAAGCATGCCATTACACGCTAAATTATGCATGAGGTGGTATATTTTTTGTGTCCAGCTCGCTTTCATACAGTCATCACAAAAAAAACAGAAACGAAAAATTAACACACACACACACTCAACTACATGCATGTAATTCAGCCACAGACAACGAAAGTTGTTAAGAGTCCAATGATTGACCAATCTTTTTCTCTGAGCACAAAGCGAACGTAAATCATTATTGATGAATGCTGAAACGCTGAAACAGCCTGCACTCCTTACTCCAGTTGGCCAGCAATGATAATTAGCCATTTATGGTATAGTTCAAGTCAATACTCCTGCAATATATTTAATTGTTTATTGTGACTTCAAATATCCGTACTTTTATAAATTTATCATTTTCCTGGTTAATGTAATCAAAGGCAGTTTAATTATTCCGCAAGTCACAAATTATTCTCTTGAGAAATTATAGTTATATTCAGCTATAAGAATATATTATATATATATATATATATATATATATATATATATATATATATATATATATATTCGCATAAGCATTAATATACAGATCAATTACGGAATTAAAATAAACTTACATTAAACTTTGCTAAACAAGACCAATATATTAATCGAGATTATTTTTTAATTTTTACCTGAAATAAATTGTCGTAAATACCCTTCCTATGCATTTTTGAAACTTATTTAAATAGTTTATTCTCTCTTATTTCACGTTTTTTTGTGAAATAAAGTGCTACGAATTATATCTTGACATGTTCCGTAAAATAAAATTCAGCATCTTTCCTTTAGTATCAGAGTAAAAAAATTAATTGGTCGAAAGGTTGTTCTAATTATGGATATGTGTTGGCCAGTGACAAATTTCGTTTACCGAATGTGTTTAACCTTGGTAATGGAAGCGGAATTCTACTCCAAAATGCTGGTAATGCTATAAATGTGGTAAAATTAATCAAATCAAGCAACATATGTTTGCCCAAACCAAGCTTAAACAAAGTAAGATTTAGTAGTGGATGACTGTTCTAAAGTTTATTCGCTTTATTAATAATAATGCTATTCTCCTGGCACATGGCTTGATTAGGCAGTATACAACCCAATCCTCGACATTTAAACTGCATGAACTTGATTATTCTATTTCAAAAAACACAAACTTTGCCCTTATAAATCCTGAAGTAATGGTCAACTAATGAAAAAATATAACAAAAAGTGTTGCCGCCTTGTTGTTTAAAAAATGTGATGAGACAGGTTGATTTCTATTTATGTATGCAACTTCATACGTAAAGGCTTGATTTTTGAGAAGTATAATTCATGCCGATTCCAAATATTAAAATTCGTTATAAAGCGTGCCACCAAAGGAAAATGAAGAATGCTTCTTCTGTTCGATACTCTTAAAATACTCTCAGTGTTTCTTTAAATAAAATCTGTATGCTTGAGATTGGTACCAATCGCATTTCATTTTTTATGCTTGTTCGATTTTTGTGCCAAATAATATTCTGTTGTCGGCAGATTAAGTGAAAACTAATTTATATTCTCTAGCTGATTCATTGAAAACAATTAACTAAAAGTTATTGAAACGAATTACAGTAACTGAACGGTGTGTACGTTTGCATTTGCTTTTATTCAGCTTTAAATATTTCCCCTCTATTATGTAATATGTTTGGTTGCTTTGATGGGAATTGAATTATCGTCTAATTGAAATGACGAACTAAAGGTTATTTTGTAAACAGTAGCAGAATTTCTGGCGCATAAAAGTATTCAATGGGGAGAAAATAAAACCAAAAACCATTTGCGGACTTGGAATTCACTTACGAGTTAACCGTTTGGAAAGAAAATGGGGATAGGTTATATGTAGCACAATGTAAAATCTGTGCCATGATTACCTTGTGTTATAACTATCTGTGCAATAATTTCGGAACTATACTTAAAAGTATATATTTTATCGAAATATATCAGAGATTAATTTACCTTTTAAAATTTCTGATGACATTTTGAGTTTCACGGAAAATTTTTCATTCTAACTTTGTTAATCATTTTTTACCTACTTTAACATACATTTCGAGAATTGGTTTTCTTTAAATAAAAAACTGTAATTTGCCCTCGGCAATCAAGCAAAGGCAATCTGGATTTTTTTCACCATTTTCCTAATTATGTTAGATTCGCTACGAGAAAGCATATAAAATTGAGATGCAATTCCTTCTTAATTGTTATTTTATGTTTCTATTTAATTATTTATTTTTATTTATGTATGCATGTATAATGAACATAGTGAATGAAAACCAAAAACTTTTCTCTGCAAACTTATTTAAACACTATGACGTACTCTGACATCATCAAGGACTCTTTCGAGCTACCAGATAAACTTTAGGAAAAGAAAATCTATCAAAAACGAGCTGGTCTCATTTTTCGCTTTATCCTCATTTACGAATATTCTACTAAAACACGTTTATCATGTGTGACATGACGATAAGTGAGTTTCAATATTTCTTTTAAACTTAAATGATTTAAACGACCTCACATTAGTATGTGGAAAAACATTTGAAAGTAATTATTGCCGTCAACTGAATGGTGTACGAATGGGGAACTGCTTCGCATCTCTTCTTATGAAAGAAAACACGCATTATTTTGAATAAACGAGCCTGTAAAACATAACTTATCGGGGCAATCTATACAAGAGTTATTTAAGTTACCTTCTTCTGTTCATCTCAGAAGAAACAGACCATGCCGAAATCATGAAATAACAAATTGAAGCTGATCTATACATCAAATTAACTTTCGGATAGAGATGGGCAACACTCTTTCCTTCTTAGACATTAAACTCATCCGAGACGAAAATGGTGGTTTAATTCTGGAAATACATAAAATAAAACTCTAATTTTGTCAGGAAATATATCCATTAAAATAGTAGTGCGGTGATATACTAGAAATTGAAATGCTTGTAAAATCGTTCATAGTTTAAAAATGTACATGTATGTGCGGTGGAATTAGTCACATTAGTAAGCAATTGATCACCGAAATCCACCAACATTTACTACAGACATTTATTAAAAGAGTACTCGAATATTCAGGAAAAGCAGCTATTGCGGAGCATATTATTCACAATTCCACACGAAGCAAACTATGTATTATGTATATACGAGGCCATATATATATATATACAAAAAAATGCACAGGGGCACATAGTTCAAAATTTCGACCAACATGATACTCTACTCGACTTGCCACGAGTCATATAACTAGCATCAAAATTCTTGTATCCACGCCAACCTGACTATCCATTGGACGGGTAAAAACTATCATTTGTCTAAAGTGGCAACAAATTGATATAAAATTAGCCTGGAAAACGATATAACTTTCATCATTGACAGTGTCAAAAATTGTACTTAGAGATGAGTGATGACCATTGAAACCTACACGCCCTGTGCTGTGACCATTGGGAAAAAATGCACCATATGAGCAATGAAGCACGATAGAAAATATGCTGGGAAAACACATGCATACACGCAATGTCCAACAAAGCGTAAGCCTTTGGATATAAGTACCTGACCCATTAATTACTTACATATGCCATTATAAACTAAGCATTGTATAGTGTTTGAAAGGCAATTCATCCTGTAGACCGGTTTCGTCATTATTGGAAACTCATCAAGTACTGCGGCAGGACGGCTCAGAGGTTAGAGCACCAGATTCCGAATCAGGCGTGTCCAGATTCGAGTCCTGTTTGCGGCAAATTCTAGACAGTACATGATGCGTTTCCCATAATGACGAAACCGGTCTACTGGATGAATTTCCGTATCTACACTATATAACTCTTAGTTTATACTGACAAGTGTATGTAAATAATGGGTCAGATGTTTATATCAAGATCGTAATCTTGTTTAAAAAGGAATTTTTATCAGAGCCCGCGCAACCAATGTTCGCTTAATTATATAAAAGTGTAAGCCTGGTCAAAACTCAAATTAATGATATAATAATAATCAGATTTTAAACATCACTATTCTGTATAGTACGAATGACCACCTACACGCATATAGACACACACACAGACAAAAACACAATACGACTCAAAAATTAACATCCAATTTACCACAAATGACTGAGGAAAATAAATACAGGTAAAATTGAAAATCAAACTAGATCTCATTTTTTGTATTTTAAATTACCTTTAAAGTTCGTTTCTTCTTTAGCAGCACAGGTGTCTTTGATAAAGAATTTAAGTGTATTTTATTGAAGCTAACATCCGATGGTCTGATATCTCGATTCAGTATTTCCAGATCCATCTCATTCTTTTGAAAATATATCTTTTGCATCTAAATACTTATATCACACTGCCCTAAAATTCTTTGCGATATTTGATCTCATAGACTTAACCAAATGAAAACACAGAGGGGATATAATTGAAAGATTTCAATATATATATATATATATATATATATATATATATATATATATATATATATAATGTATATGTATATATATAAAGCAAAACTAAATTGTAAAGAATATTATCTGTAAACATTTACGAAGGCTTAACGAATATATACCTTTCTTTTACTTTCTGGATTAAAACAAGCATTTTCAAATTAATATTTATAATATTTTAATTCTAATAATGACTGCATATAATTTAGTCTGCAATAGTTTAATGAAAGCTGTCTCCACAGGCTTTCTATTATGCCATCTTTGAAAATCGACATATGGCAACTGCATACAATCCGAATCATAAAGCACACGTTTAATTTTACGATTATTTAAATAAAAATATATATATATATATATTATACGAGCTTGAAGTTAACACGAATGCCTTTGTATTTAATCAGTCGTCGAAGAACATAGCGAAACTACCATCAGTTACACGTGTTTCTTTAAATCAGGGTTGATAGCTTTAAGTCTGAATTGCGAGTTTATTTTTCGACGAATGGTTAAATACAATGAGATTGGCGTTTACCTCGAGCTCGCAAACTCGATTTAAAGAATTGTTATCACCATCCGCGCGACCTATTTTTGCTTAATTTGATAGAGAATGAATATTTTTAAAAAAAATCAAGTTTGCAAGCTAGAAATAAACACAGCTCCGATTGTATTGAACCAGTCGTCGAACACCATAGAATAACTACTGCCAGTCGCTCGCACTGACGCGTTTCGGCCTTCCATGATTATCATCAGAGTATGACGGCGAACTGACTAGCGAGTATCATACCGAAATGCATATATATTGAAAGCAAAACAAAATGTGCTGCTCTCATCTCTAGTAGTTTCGGATACATTTTTCTTGACTGGAAATGTCCGCTGCAAAATTTCTATTCAACCACGAACACTAGCTTCTTTCAGTTTTCGCCACTCATATAAATAGGTAGTGTAATTAAACAAGCAATGATTGCGTGAGTGATGGCAACATTTCTTTAAATTATGTTTGCGTTCTAGAAGTAAACACCGACTGATTAAATAAAACTGAATTGGTGCTTACTTCAAGCTCGCAAACTTGATTTTTTTTAAATACTCATTCTTTATTAATTTAGGCAAACATAGGTCTTCATGAAGGAGTTTCCGTGTTTCGCACCTGGATTAATTGAAATTACCTGATCTGCGTTTTGACTAACGCAGCTTTCATTGTTCCAGTAATTTTCTTTTAGCAAGATATTTCGGCCCATCTTACTGTAGGCCTTCATCAGTTGCATCTCACGAAACAAATGAAGCAAGTGTTTTATTTCCTCTAGTCATAATATTTATATACCTCAGACTGACCTTTCATTAGATATTCGCGTGTCACATATTTGTGTGTGTGTACATTTTCATAACCGTTGTTTTCATCTAACTAATTTCGACCAGAGTGGCTGAATAATAATTTATCAATTGCATGCAATAACTATTCGTTTTTAACACACTCAGTGTAAATGACGTAACTGAGATGGGGGAGACCCATAATTCAGAAAACACTCGTCATAAAAACATGCCATGAGTGATTAAACCAGAAGTCCGAAAGACTATTGCACATGTTAAATTACAATTCAAACCACTAGGTTGTACTCAAGATAGAGAAGTTAATAACAGTTATTGGCGCACGCCACGCATGTCCATGTGTATGTGTATGCATAACTAAAAAACTTGGTTAAATTATTTTATTTTGATACACATGTACGTACATCTAAATGAAACTGCAGTCAATAGACATTAATTTACCCTTTGCACGCGTCAGACAAATTATTACTTATAACTATTGTATTATTATAATATTTCCAATGGGTAGGGTGGGGGTGTAAAACAGAAAATTAAGGTTGAAATCACTATTTGTTTTAAAATCAAATGAACAGTTAGAGATGAAATTTTGAAGACTATATTCATAATAATTGTTTATTCATTTGTTGAATAAAAGCCCACTAATTAGTCAATCTTAATCTGATGTTCTTAATCTTTCACTGGAGCTAGCTTCAGTTACCAATTCATGCAATCGCCTTTTTCTTCCACTAGCTAGTGCAGTATTCCAAATCGGACCTAAAGATTTTTCAACAGCTGTTTCATTCATAATATTATCTCTAGATTTAATTTCTATAGATTCCCTAATCAATCTCGTCATCCTATTACGACTACATATTGCTATGCGTTTGCATTCCTCCCAGTCGATAGTATGCCCAGTCTCCACTACATGACGAGCAAGATCAGATTTAGCAATATGTCCATATTTACTCGCAGTTTTATGTTCACCTCTTCTTACTTTGATTGGACGCATGGTTTCACCAACATACTTGAGACTGCAATCATTGCATGAGATCTCATACACTCCTGAAGTGTCTAAGGGTTCAATCTTTTCTTTTTGGTTAGGGAGTATAGTGCCTAGTGTAAGGGGCTGTTTTAAAACGGTCCTTATATTGTATTTTAAAGCTATTGATTTCACTTTCCTACTTAATATAGAGTCCGGTAATACCATGACCTTCCGCTCTTCCTTATCCTTATCCGCTTTTGTGTATCTCAAACTAGGATTAAATTTCTTCACCATGTCCCTCATTGTTGTATCTATTAAATGAGGAGGGTAACCATTAGTCTTAAATATATCGCGTGGTCTGTCTAATTCTAACTTCCTATGCTTTATATCTGTTAACTTGAGACTTCTTAATGTTAATGACTTTAAGATACCGACTTTCATACGAAACGGGTGATTGGACTTGAAATTAAGAAGGATTCCTGAATAAGTATCCTTCCTATAAACATCTCTTCCCAATTTCAAACCATTTCTAATTAATTTGACATCTAACATTGGTAATTCACCCGACGATTCCCTTTCTAAGGTAAATTGTAGTTCGCTCATTCGAAGTTTTGTGCCATAGAATAAGAAAATATTCCTATTTCTTAGAACATACCTTGCTTAACTCATATAATTTGGCTGAACTTATTGATAAATATGTACTAGATGAAAAGGATAGATTAGTAAGCTTAGATGTAGTATCTATGTACACAAATATACCGGTACCTGAGGCTCTGGATTGTTTTAGACGTTTCCTAGTTGATCACCCACTAATATTAGAAGGAAGCAAAATGACGTTAGGACACGTCATGGAGATGATGTGTATTTGTATGTCCTCCACTTATTTTAAATTTCGTAAGGAATTTTATAAACAAATTAGAGGCGTTCCAATGGGACAACCTTTATCGGTCCCAATAGCCAATATCTTTATGCATTATTTGGAAAATAATCTGTTGGATAAGACTCCATTGAAACCAAAACTGTACCTACGTTTCTTGGATGATATATTACTGATCTGGAACCATGGTGACAATAAATTGGTAAATTTCTTAAATTTAGCTAATCGAATGAGCGAACTACAATTTACCTTAGAAAGGGAATCGTCGGGTGAATTACCATTTTTAGATGTCAAATTAATTAGAAATGGTTTGAAATTGGGAAGAGATGTTTATAGGAAGGATACTTATTCAGGAATCCTTCTTAATTTCAAGTCCAATCACCCGTTTCGTATGAAAGTCGGTATCTTAAAGTCATTAACATTAAGAAGTCTCAAGTTAACAGATATAAAGCATAGGAAGTTAGAATTAGACAGACTACGCGATATATTTAAGACTAATGGTTACCCTCCTCATTTAATAGATAAAACAATGAGGGACATGGTGAAGAAATTTAATCCTAGTGTGAGATACAAAAAAGCGGATAAGGATAAGGAAGAGCGGAAGGTCATGGTATTACCGGACTCTATATTAAGTAGGAAAGTGAAATCAATAGCTTTAAAATACAATATAAGGACCGTTTTAAAACAGCCCCTTACACTAGGCACTATACTCCCTAACCAAAAGAAAAGATTGAACCATTAGACACTTCAGGAGTGTATGAGATCCCATGCAATGATTGCAGTCACAAGTATGTTGGTGAAACCATGCGTCCAATCAAAGTAAGAAGAGGTGAACATAAAACTGCGTGTAAATATGGACATATTGCTAAATCTGACCTTGCTCGTCATGTAGTGGAGACTGGGCATACTATCGACTGGGAGGAATGCAAACGCATAGCAATATGTAGTCGTAATAGGATGACGAGATTGATTAGGGAATCTATAGAAATTAAATCTAGAGATAATATTATGAATGGAACAGCTGTTGAAAATTCTTTAAGTCCGATTTGGAATACTGCACTAGCTAGTGGAAGAAAAAGGCGATTGCATGAATTGGTAACTGAAGCTATCTCCAGTAAAAGATTAAGAACATCGGATTAGGATTGACTAATTAGTGGGCTTTTATTCAACAAATGAATAAACAATTATTATTAATATAATCTTCAAAATTTCATCTCTAACTATTCATTTGACTTTAAAACAAATAGATTTCAACCTTAATTTTCTGTTTTACACCCCCACCCTAACCATTGGAAATATTCTAATAATACAATAGTTATAAGTAATAATTTGTCTGACGCGTGCAAAGGGTAAATTAATGTCTATTGACTGCAGTTTCATTTAGATGTACGTACATGTGTATCAAAATAAAATAATTTAACCAAGTTTTTTAGTTATGCATACACATACACATGGACATGCGTGGTGTGCGCCATTAACTGTTATTAACTTCTCTATCTTGAGTACAACCTAGTGGTTTGAATTGTAATTTAACATGTGCATTAGTCGTTCGGACTTCTGGTTTTTATCACTCATGGCATGTTTTTATGACGAGTGTTTCTGAATTATGGGTCTCCCCATCTCAGTTACGTCATTTACATTGAGTGTGTTTAAAAAACGAATAGTTATTGCATGCAATTGATAAATTATTATTTAGCCACTCTGGTCTAAATTAGTTAGATGAAAACAACAGTTATGAAAATGCACACACACACACACACACAAGTGACACACGTATAACCAATGAAAGGTCAGTCTGGGGTATATAAATATTATAACTAGAGGAAATAACGCGCTTGCTTCATTTGTTTCGTGAAATGCATCTGATAAAGATCTTCGGTAATGAAGATCAAAATATTATGGAAAAAGAAAATTACTGGAACAATGAAAGCTGCGTTAGTCAAAACGCAAATCAGGTAATAGGTCTGCATATATTGGAAACCATTTGAAGATATTTACTCATGAACGGTTTAAGCAAATAAAGTTATTTAGTAGCACAGAAAACCTCCTCCAATACAAAGAGCGTTTACAACGAAGTCTGAATTCTGACACTTGTAAATACACGCGTACTAGCACAAGACAGTCTGTGTAGTTCCAACTGTGTGGTTCCGCATTTGAAACACCGGTGCAAAATATGTCAACACTAGAATAATGAGATTAACATGTCTACTATTTGAGTGAATATATTTCCTTCGTTCATTATTTCTTACGGTTAACATATGGGAGATGGTGAAAAGCATTACGGTGCGTAATCTCAGTATGCACGCCAAACCCTTTTACAGTCCACACATAACAATGAAAAATACAAATTACAATGACTAAATACTGCATCGGCCATCGCGCAGTATAAAAACGATCGCACTGTCTGCTGCGCCGCGCAGGGTAGATAAGCGAGGTTTGGTTTGTTTATTACTTGATACAGTGAAAGCCGCAAGGAAGCTGTATTACTGATGTTGGCTTGCCCGAATGCTAACTTGGCCATAATGTTGTTGTGGAGAGGTTTATCCTACTTTATTTCTGTGAGCTATTCTGATAAATTTACTCATAGTAACTAGGTATTCTCTCTCGTAAATCTCATTAATAATTTGTCTAAAATATTATTTCTGTTGTTGTTTATATCTTTTTGCACTTATTATGGTTATATGGTAATGAAACATTAGTCACTTTTAAAATTGTGTGGCTGGGCATAGTGATGATCCTGATGATGATGATTATCCTTTTATTTGCTTTAATGCAGGCCTTAGGTGATTTCGAATTCGCGAAAAGGTGCTATAAGATCGCGTTAGCTCACAATCATGGGAATGCTGAAGCGTACAACAATCTCGGTGTGCTATCTTCACTCAATGGGCAAACGGAATCGGTAAGATAGCCAGAAACGTCTGTTGAATGAATTTTTTATTAATTTATTTGGATTTGGCAAACATGTCTTAAATTAGCTATGGAAGTTGTAAAAATACGATAACGTAACCGTTTTAACGAAAAAAACGAAAGAAAATAGCGATTTAACAGAACTACCTGCCAGAGTCAGGGGTTAAAATTATATTACATTATATGATTGATGAAGCTGGTTATAATTCATAAGTGCTTATGCAAATCTCAAATAGTTTTAAGAAGACCGATACTGCTTCGTCTTTTATAATAAATATTTTGAAGTTGTTCATACTTTCGTGTAAATAATTAGATATTATTATTTTTGCCAATTTTATCGCTTCCTAGTAATCTTTTCACCTTTTTCATTATTGACCTTCCTTGATTTTGTGCTTAACGTGCAAATGTTTATCCTGACGATGTGCGATACAATGTTTACACACCGCCCCAAATATTTTTATACCCATTAGAACTATAGCAAGATTTATTTCTGTACACATTTCTTTTGTTTATTTACCTGCACTATCCATTTGACTAGATTCGATGCCTATCGAAAGCCCATCTGATTAGATCAATATTATTTTTTATAAAAAGTGTCATCAGATGCCAATTATTCTGCCAAGCAAAACATATTGTTAAGCAGTGCCATTTTGACAATTATCGAGTACATATGAGAGGGATATTTCTAGTGACCTAAAGGAAATTCAGCTCCTGTCTGGAGTTTCAGAATAAATAGACTAACAGCAAATGACCATCACACTGCACACAAGAACGATGGTCTAGAACTGGAGCAATTTTTTCGTCATTTAAATATTAAAATAGAGCAGAAGATAAACAATATATATATATATATATATATATATATATATATATATATTCTGAGTTTCATTTAATATGCGGTGACAACTCAGTTTTCTATTTCTTGTTTAAGCTGATTGGTGTGTATGCGTATGTGTCTGTGTGTGCCTGTTTGCATGTAAAGGTCTTTCTCGCTGTATTGCAAAGTGATGTCTGAGATCTGGTCATTATTGTATTGATAGCTTGAGAATTAACCATCTGTTCGAATTGTTCGCTGTTACTTCTGCGAGTGATATTTTTCCGAATGTAGTCTTTCGTTTCACTTTTTGCGCAAATTTGTGTTCTTCACTTAGTAACAGCGCAAATGCAGACTGCAGTGTTGAACTTTCATATTGTATGGAAATTTCTGTCACCGTATGTGCATCTGTTTTCCTCTTCGATGTGTGTTGCCAATCCAGTGAATGTTTAGCCTTATATATATATATATATATATATATATATATAATTTATGTTCGATGCTATGTTGGAAGCAGATATTACGTTTTGAAATTATATTATATATTATATAGAAACGCTTTCGCTGAATAATATCAATTGATTCACTTTTAAAATAAATCAAACATGATTTGGTCTAAATAGATAAACAGTACAAAAAGCGGTTATTTTGTTTCGTTGTTTGACGACTGGTTAAATACAATGGGATTGGTGCTTACTTCAAGCTCGCAAACTTGATTTAAAGAACTGTAACCACCACCCGCGCAATCAATTATTATTTAATAGTACACAAAGCTATTAGTCAAGGATGTTCATATAGATAAAACAAAACTTAATATCAATTTGCTCCATAATAGATAATCCATTTGATAATTCCAGTGCACGAAAACATTGCTTTTGTTTCAATGGTTCTGTACAACGTCTAATAAGCACAATAACCTCCATGTAGAGAAGCGTGTGTGTGCATGTTTTCCTAATTGGAATTGTAAAACATTGCGATGGTGTACCGCATTTTTGCATTACAAGATACCTTTAGTTATAGGCGCGCATGAAAAATGAAACTTAATTTTACACATTAGGTCGATATGTACTCATATAGGCGTGAATTTTATCTTATGCCACATTTCGATAAATAAGTTTGGCCGCAAATGGAATTCGGCCTAGGAAAATTGCCTTTAAGTTTTTGGAACAAAATATCCAATAAAAATCACAATCAAATTTGATCGATTTTCATTAATAAATTCTGTCGTAATGTCAGATAATCTCGGCGTCGTTTCCAGGTATTAATCTTATGTTGAAAGTGTATCTTAAAATTTAGAATTTGCTAGCGCGGTCTTAGTCCATGATGTCGAGAGGCAATCCTTTGTTTATGTATAGGATTTGGAAAATCAGATATACGGATCTCACTACGAGTAAGCATGCGAACATTGTATTTGACTTGAAATGTCGAACGCGCAATTTTTACACAGTCACAAACATAAAATTTGTGCAGCTCTATGTCGTAATATATATATATATATATATATATATATATATATATATATATATATATATATATATATAACATAAACAATCATTAATTGGAATGTGGTAGCAATTGGTTTAATAAGTTTGCACGAGCTTCGTATCGTCCCTTCAGTATCTGATGATCGCGTAACATATAAAACTGCCTTTAGTCCACGTAATGACATGTTTTTATCTTCCATAATTATCATCTGAGCACGACTGCATTCCGGCTAGCGAGGATCAAACCGAAATCTTGATTAAAATATTCGCAATCACCACTCGCGCAATCAACTGTTGTTTAGTTTTATAATTTATACTCGCGTGGCAACAGTGGAAAAACATGTTATGGTCGTGGCTGCATAGAAAATATTTAGTCGACATTTGTGCAAGCCTAATAGGAATTTGGACGGCATAAATTCTTTTCATTTCTTTATAAATGAATTACGCTTTGATCCTCTTTAATTAGTTAGCTGTCGTGCCAAGCTGATGACCATTGAAGATAGGAACGCGTTAGTACGCGTGATTGGCTATAATTTGTGACCGCTGAGATAGAATAGGATTGGTGTTTATCTTTATCTCGCAAATTTGATTTTAAAAAATTTTGTTACCACCCGCGCAATCAATACTTGTTTTAATTACATTAGATTGTCATTATAATCCATCTTCTATATCATGACTTAATATTTGCTAGGCTTCTTCTATGCAATTTTCGAGAATGCTGTCGGTTTGTGACTGCTTGTTTCACAGACAATATTCATTTTCTACGACATAGCACCAGCTTATGGCATGAAAATCTTTTTAAAATAATTTAATTTTTATTTTGTATTTTAGACTGTTTTAAAAATATTGATTGGCGTATTGAGGGAAATTAAATGTTACTCCTTTATAGCCTAATGAATGCGCGTTTAAATTCGTTATTTTGCCTTTCGTATTCACTGATAAATAGATGCAAATAGATTACTAATTAATTAAATTGTCACACTAAGTTTTAAGAACGATGACACTTAATTACTTAAGTAACACCGAGCGTATATGTTTGTTAATTTTTTTGAAACTTGGTTCAAATAAATGTACGTGCGTTTGCCTTTCACATTTCAATTCGTGTGGTAATCAAAGAGGCTTCAAATTTGAAAGTTCATGCATGTTGTTTATCCAAAAAGAAGTTTTTATAAGATGTTCAACTTCGGCTAATATTGATATTCGATAAATCTTTTTGTAGGTTTACACATACGTCAAACAATCCGCCGTTTACAAAAATTGTAAATACCCTCAAGTTCTTTCTTATCACTTGAATCTGATTGGCTGACTTGTGATGGCCAAGTCACAGATAGTATGTGGTTTGATGTTCATTTTTCTGAGTGTTGTTGGAAAACAGGCAAACAGATGGAGACACACTGCCCTGTTCGCAGCCACGTCAACGCTTTTACTAGTCGACACCCACGTAAGCGAAGACATAAGAGGTTCCAATATGGTAGTTCGGAGCTCAGTTCACAATAATAAATAAAAACACAGGTAATGTGACAAGTGCTTGAACTATGCAAATATACGATTTTCCGAGTAAACGACCCATACCTAACTGCATATGATTGCAATGATTTATTTTGCAACTTTTCCCACCATATGCTAGATGCTATAATTTTATTAGTGAAAGGTTTTTTGGTATCTCACTGTGAAATGGAATCATCATTCAATCATTAATTCTGCCGACATCTTCATCCAATATTGTGTGTCTATAATCAATTTCCTCACTGTTAATAAGTTTAGTGGCCAATGGTGTTTACTAATTTAATTATGTCTTCCTCATTATTTCTGTCTGAGCATCATAAATAAATCTGTCTTGCTTGATATTTCGCAAACTAGCGTATTGTACATTTCTGTTTAATTTTTTTAATTCTTCTGTTGGTCGTGAAAATAGTTGCTTAATATTTATTTTTTTAATCACATCTGCTGTTGCAAGGTGGTCAACTATTCATGCCTAGCAGCTTTCATGACAACACCTGGCATTTTCGACCCCATATTGTAGATTAACTTTTGATGCATTGCAATTCGGTTGAACATTAACTAAGCATGGTATATTGTAAAAAAAGGCAATTCAGTTAAGTGGCAGGTCTCGTCAATTTGCATCTCTTTAGACATTAAGTTCCAATTAACTATCCACAACCAGTCATAATATTTAACAGACACCACGTTACATGGCGATGTGGTGTTGAATTGCACAGTTATATAATTAAATGAGCATTGGTTGTGTGGGCGGTGGTAACAATTTCTATAATCAAGGCTGCAATCTTGATCTAAACACCTGACCCTTTATATACATCCATTTGTCAATATAAACTTAGCATTGTATAATGAAGATGAGGCAATTCATCTAGTAGACCGCAATACAGGCTCCACCTAAAGGAAAAGCTAATCAAGAAACATTGGTCAGTAAACAATGGGGGGCTCAGTAGTTAGAGCACCAGATTCCGAAGCGGACGTGCTAAGATACGAGCTTTGTCGGCGGCAAATTCTGGCCAGTACATGATGAGTTCCCAATGAGGGCGAAAACGGTCTACTGGATGATGTGTCTTTTCTACGCTATACAATGTTTTGTTTATACTTAAAAATATCTGTATATAATGGGTCAAAATCGCAAACTTGATTAAAAGTAATTGTTTTCATCTCCCACGCAACCAATGCTTATTTAATTCGGTTGAATAGTTCCGATTTCTAAACAAGTTATCTTATTTGTTTCACTTTAATCTGTAAGCGTTTCTCAAATTTCTGAATAATTTCTTCGTGCATTTAAAAATAATATTTCGGTATTGCATACCAATATCTACACTATAAAAACTATTATCCACTCGTACAAACCGGAATAATGTTCTGGCGCTAATTATCCTCATGCGATACAAGCAGCTATTGTTTGCTTGCTATTTGCGTTGCAGTTATTGATAATTCTTCGTGTTTGTATTGACAAATTATCAGGATCGAGGAGAATAAAAAGGATTGATCTAAATATCATCCAACGAATTACAAGGAAAAATAAAACTTAGGTGAGCGGTATAAAACATTTTTGACGCGAAAAAAGTATTTTTTTTAAAAATTGGCTGGATATTGTCGTGAATCATCTACCTGAGCTTTTGTATTGTACTATCAATTTCTACAAATTCGCACACCACGATTCACATCTTTAGTTTGCATGCGCTCTTCTCCTCATGCCAAATTATCTGAGCTTTGCAATAATCTAGTTTTCTTCGGAAAAGTTTTCAGGCTCCTTCCCACCTTCCCCTTTCTCTTCTTCCTCCTCTCTCCTCTTTCTTCCTCTTCCTTTCTCTCGTCCTCTCTCTTTATCTCTTCCTCTCCCTCTTCCACTCTCTCTTTCTCTCCCCAAGTTTCTCCCTCACTCTCCTCCCTGTCGTCTCTTCCATATATATATATATATATATATATATATATTTGGTAGCAAATTGCAATGCTACTGCTTGTCGACAACTCTGAACTTTCTCGGAAAGAACTCACATACTGCTGCGCATTTCTTTCGATTAAGAAGACGAATATGATCAAAAAAATGTAGCTAATAGATTGCCGAGCAATTTAGAGAAATTATTTGGCATCTTATCCTAGCAGAAGTGGTAATCGAGCATGCTCCATCAAATTTTCAAAAGTATTTCCCTGCAGGACATTTGCAAGTTTGCAGATTTTAATAAATCATTTCTCTATAAGAAGATCGTTAACGAGTTGTCTAGCTGCGTCCATAATCTGGCTAACAATACTTATTAAATCTTAGGAAGTTGCTGATTTATTTTCTTAACATACTACTCGAAAAGATGAAGGTGATGTAAATTAAAAGTAAACGCACCAATTTCATTGATATTTGATTTCTCGTACGTACTTATTTGTTCCGTATTTCACTCTAATCCGACAGATTTGTGTATATCCTCAAAAGTTATATAAAAGACTGTAAATGGTTTGTACTTGGTTCGTTTTCAATCGGTAGTTGGAGCGCAGTTAGAGCGATTTTTACGCAAACAGTCGCAGTTGTATGATAAGAAAATATGCTGATCTGACCCGCGCCACGTTAAATCTCTGTCATGTCGCCGTCCGAACTGTAATAAAAAGGGCTCGCAGATGACGTGTCTACCAGGAACCTCCTAGTGACTCCACATTAATCGAGGTCTCGTCTATGATTGCTTTTGTAGATACCATCAATAAAAAATGCATGTTTAGCGTAGCTATGATCAGGATTGTGAGTCCGTAATTAACGAACGTAAGCAATAGTCCGTCTGCTTCAGTTCTGTGAATATGCACTGATGACTGATTGAAAAATACTGATTTACTTGTTAAATACCGTCACGTTTACCAGGCGTTGATAAGATAGTTATTCAATCAAATCCAAATAAAATTTTTAGCTATATTAATAGCAAAGCTAATTTTACATTTCAATAAATGGTACGGCCTTGATTGCAAGAATGGTATACCTACATGTATAGATGCATATTCAGTTTAAAATTGTTGAGTTTGCAGTAATAGATTTCTTTGCTAATAGCCTACAGTTGGATCAAATGTCACTATTGGTTAGACAAACATTAGAATCCCTTGTTTAGCGATTTCAATTTTAGAAGACTACAGCATTTAAAAAATACTGATTAACGTTAACATGGTTATACTTATTCCAACAATATTATACTTAATTAATGTATTGTTATCGAAATTTTTCATACAAATTTTATATATATATATATATATATATATATATATATATATATATATGCATGCTTATCTTTCATTTATAAAAGATCCTGGCTTACATTTGATTGTGGGTGGCAACTAGTTCGACCTTCGGTATTTACATTACTTTGTTTTAGTTGATAAGGAAGCGTACAATTAAACAATAATTGATTGCGTGGATGGTGGTAACAATTCTTTGAATCAAGCTTGAGTTCTTGAAGTAAGCACCAATCCCTTTGTATTTAACCAGTCCTCGAACAACATAACAAAACGCTAGTCAGTTTGCCGTCGTACTCTGATGATCAACAAGGAAGGTCGAAACGCGTCAGTGCGTTGCGACTGGTGGTAGTTTTGTTATGCTGTTGGAGGATTGGTTAAATCCAATGAGATTGGTGTTTACTTCATGCACGCAAACTTGATTTAAAGAATAGTAAGCATACATACACATGTGTCTGTGTTTATATGTCTGTTTGCATGCATGGATCTTTCTCTTTAAATTGCAAAAGGACGTTTGACATCTGGTTATGCCTGTATTGATGGATTGAGTGTTAACCTACTTTTCGCATTGTTGGCTGTTACGTGTACGAAAGTTGTTTCCCCATGTGGTATCTTTCGTTTCGCCTCTTTCCTCAGCTTTGTTCTGTTAACTTGGTAACAGTGCAGGTTATGGAGATTTCAGTGTTCATTTCTTATATTGTTTTGACATTTCTGGCGCTGTTATCAATAATTGTTCAGGTGTTTTTTCTTCTGTATAGCATGCTGCAAACATACTTTGAAAATGCGAGTTGGTCAAAATATTAGGCCCTTCCCGTGCCAGCACATAGTCTTTTATAATTGGAAAAGCAAACAAAGAGTTGTAAAATATGTGAAAAATCCAGCTAATCAATCACAGTCAACTTAACATTGTATGCGCAGTACAGATGGTGTTACGTTCGATGAGCAGCCAATATTTGATATCGACATTAACGGCTGTTTCTCTTTGATTGCTGGTAAAGGCAAGTGTGTTACCCTAAATAACACTCGTAGTTTGGCTGCATTAAATGTGCCTGAAGCAGCATTAACACGCACATTTAATGCAGCTAAACTACGAGTGTTATTTGGGGTAACACACTTGCCTTTACCAGCAATCAAAGAGAAACAGGCGTTAATGTCGATATCAAATATTATTTACCAATATACATGCGCAAGTTGTTGATCAACTTACGTAGGCCGATCGGCCAGACGGTTAATTACTCGAATGAGAGAACATTGCAACTTGAACGCCTGTTTTAAATCAAATGGTGAATACACGTCTGCTATTGCGCAACACATCGTCGAAACATCGCACGTATGTTCTCCAGACGTAGCATTCAAAGTGATTACTAAATGCAAAAACAAAAGGGAGCTAGCCACATACGAAGCCTTATGGATAAACAAATTGCAGCCGGATTTTTGCAGGCAGAAGAAGCATGTTCAGGCATTGAGTTTGAACTGGATGTGACGCACGAAATTGATTGGTTTCCGTTTTTACACTCTCCATGTTCACAAATTTCTATCTTGTTTGGTTTTCCAATTTGTATATAAAGATATGTTCATTAGTAGATACTTGAGGAGATAATGAGAAAGAAATGTTTCTTGTATCTGATAAAATTTCTTTTTATTTTTGCACACAGGAAGGGTACAATGAATATAAATTGTTATGGATAATTCCTTTGACAGGTTTTGATTCTTTGTATTTACATTTTTAGTCGTTTTTAATTTAGAAATACTTAATTATTATAGGCGTCATTGTTATTTCCGCCTTTTAATTCGTTATTAAATAATAATGGTTGGTGTGTCCCCATTAATAGAGTACAGAATAATATGGTTCTTTCGTTGTCTGTAGATTTACTGTCCATTGTATTTGTTTTGAGCTCATGTCTAGTTCCAATAATCTTTTAGAATACTTGTCTGCCGACAACGTTGTTCTCAATACCGCTTCCTGGTTATATTTATATTCCTCCTAACAGATTTTCTTTTCTATTCTTGGGAAATTGCATATAAGGATTCATCTTATTAAATTTGAACTTTGGTAATCTATTGAACTCAGTGTCCAGTCTATTTCTACTTTCGGGTTATTAGTCATTCTCAACTTCCACCTTCCTTTCTTAGTATGAATGCGTTGTAGAAAAAACTATGCGTCAGTCAAAGTGTTAACATACCCATAGGTAAACAAGTTCTTAATGGTTTAATTTATGGAAATCATCTATGTTATCATTTTTTTCTACCTCTTATGCTACGGTGATGCAGTTAACTTCAACATGCCCCAGATATATTCGGCAGAATCTCTGAATTAACCAACTGTTTCGTGCCATCTCCTCGATTTACTATTCAGCCTGAAGTAAACACCACTAGGTAATTCTTTTCTGAGATTTTTAGAATTAAATTTATCTGAAAGTAGTGAAGGGGGTTATTATTGATCAATTAACAAAGGAAACACTAAGCTGTGTTGATAACTAATTAAAGAACACCACAAATCTAACGTATGTTTCAACCCAATGGATGCACGAAAGTCCACAATTCCTTAAAATAATAATAAGAATAAACAAATGTTTCTCAAATGCAATTTCGTAATGGAGGTGGTTAGTTACAATGGTTTTGGATTGCCTAATTAGAGTAGCACGTAATTTTGCGTAACATCCACCGTACTTCACTGAGCTGTAATAGGATGTTATGTAAAGCATATAAATAATTTCGCAATTTTCAGTTTTAAATCCCCAGTATTTTGCACTTTAGGAGCTATGTAAATCTGTTCATTCCGTGGTACTGACAAGAATTACGAAAACAATTACGCATTTAATATTAGGAAATTTGTTTGGCTGTAGCTGCTTTTGAAGTAAACATACATGAGCTATCAGTCAATTTTGGTAGGCCGATTTGCTAGAAATTAAGCAACGAATGGGAAAGTACATTGCATGTTAATGACCTGTCTAAAATTGAACGGGTGTACACGGGTGTACACGGGTGCACAAAATATAACTGAAATTTCGAACATATGTTCGTCAATCATATACATTACTTTCTTACTCGTGGTATCAGCAATCAATTAGCATTTTAACAAATTGTGACTCATTCATTAAAATGGCAAAATAAAATATATGCATCGAGCCTCATTTAAGCAGATGCCTGTAAGTCATTTTACGCATATCTTTTACATATCATTTCGCTGTATCAAGTTTGTATTTGATTTGGATTTTAAATAAATAGAAAATTCCCTACTAAACAGGAATTGTATATTTCTGTTTTCTGTCAAACTTAATCGTGTTTGCATTTATAAATATTACTATGAATTACAAAAAAATGCTTGTTATACGTTCACATAGGCAAAAATAAAATTACATTTTTGTCAGATTTAATAAACATTTCTTTCAAATTTTCTCCTCAAATATGTACATATATATATATATATATATATATATATATATATATATCAAGTAACTTTCATAGGCCGATCGAAGTGGCAATTAAAAAATAAATTGAAAGAAGATAGGTATTTAAACACCTGTGTCAATTTTGAAGAATAATACATGTCTGATCAACGTATTATTCAAACCTCGCAAGTATGTTCACCATATACTGGTTTTAAATTACTGCTAAAGTTAGAAGAAACCAGTTAGCGATTCATTATTGTTGTAGATTGAAAAAATGAAGACCGTTTAATGCATAGAGCCAGATTTAGTGCAGATGACCATAAATATGTGACATGTGCCCATTTTCCACTCTCCCATTGTTTCATTTTCTACTTAAGTACAAAAAAATTAACATATATATATTTTTAGCGTAATCGACAAAAATATTCGGTTACTGATTCATTTGAGTTCATAAAAAAATTGTAACTATATGGCGTTTTGCCAAATTAAGCAAACAATTCTTTAAATCAAGTTTGCAAGCTTGAGGTAAACACCAATCCCATTGTATTTAACCAGTCCACGAACAACATAACAAAACTACCACCAGCCGCAACGTACTTACGCGTTTTGACCTTCCATAATCATCGTCAGAGTACAACAGAAAGCTGACTAGCGAGGATCAAACCGAATTTCATATATAGAAAGCAAAATTAGATATTTGGCTATCACCTCTAGTAGTCTCGCACACATTGTACTTGACAGGAAATATCGGCTGCACAATTTCTAAGCAGTCACTAATATTAACTGTTTATAGCTTTCGTCACGCACAAATATATAGGCAATACAATTTAACAATAATTGATTGCGCATGTGGTGGTAACAATTCTTTAATTCTAGTTTTCGTGCTTGACGTAAACACCAATCCCATTGTATTTAAGGAGTCGTCGAACAACATAGCAACATAGCAGTATAGTTGGAGCAGTGGACCCTAACATAGTAACCAGATACTGTCTATACTAGATTTATCTAATATGATAGCATAAATGTGTTTGTAATCTATAATGGGCTGAAGATGAACATATTGGAAACCAGATTTAAGAATGCAGTATATTCGTGTATGGGCAGAGGATCTGAACTGAAATTGGTGCACGCAACTGTTAGACTTAACCGTATTTGACATTCTTAAAGCCGTGAATTTACTGTTTATTTTCATTTTCAAAAATATATGAATTTCTTCACTTGTATGTAATTGAAAAAATATAATACCAGTTTCGTGTATCTGATTGAATTTCCCTCCATATTTCGCACAATACATGCACTACGGAATTAATAAGTGCTTTTATTTTAATTTTAGGCATCAATTACCAGCCTAAATCAATTCGTATGCAAATAACAAATGAAAACAATTTAAAAAATTAACAGGTGTTCATACATAATTATGCTAGACTTTATTAGATCAAATCAAGTAGCATCAATTCGAAATGTTTCTATCCCCCCCCCAGTTTCTATTTAATTTTAATTTAATGATATTAGAACTTGATTTTATATTTATCAGCTAATTGCGGTAATACTAATCCAAATACTAGTAATTATGGATTTAATAGTTTACCTACTAAAAAGCTTTTAATTTCTTTTGTAAGTATTTATTTATACTAGCAATATAGCCTATCGCATGGACAATGCTAAGAAGAACTTTTATCTATTATAAGAAATTTTTGATTTTTCTTTTTAATCTTAAATAAGACAAAAGCAAAGTTTTACTTTTTTAAAAAAGAAAAAAATACGTCTATCCAACGGGTGAGAATGAGAAACCGGCAATCTTACAATCATTTCCCTGTTTCACATTACGTCCTAATTTCAATTTGTTTTTTTTTTTGCTTTTTAAAATGTATACATATGTGCATTTGCAGATACATGAAAAGATGATCAGAAAAGAATGTCCTGGAATCTGAAAAAATTTTTCTACTCTTTGCCCTTGGGAAAGGTTCTATGTATGCATTGAATCATTTTTTATGTTTCTAAGCTTTATTAATAACGCCACGGGACAAGTGCAACATAAAATATTTATTGAATATTAATAAACAAATTAGTTTTCAATGATATTTCTAATTCAGATTGAAGTCCACGCAACTTAATTTCCTTTTTCTAGGCTTGTGAAATTGCCTACTATTGTTGATTAGATGCTCTATACGGTAACGATAAAAGTTTAATTTGAGTTCAAAATTGTTTGATTTTTCCTTCATCTATGCACGAAATTTAGAAGCTTACGCTTATAAGCAAAAATTGCGAATTTCACAATATTATGTAATGATGTCTTCTTTATTTTACTTTTATATTAGATATTTTACACAGCTACATTTCTCTAATAATTTAAAATTAGAAGCCTAAAGAATTTTTGATGCGTTTTTGGGACATTTTACCAAAGTCTTGCACAACATGTCATTGTATAAATTGATGCACGCCACAAAATTATAATACAGTAGACCAACGATAAAGATACAGTAAAATTATTTCACATCAGTGAACTCTCTCATTTCGTACTTCATTTTCGTACAATCAACCTTCTCATGGCGAAAACCGGACATAGATTAGTTTCATTACCTTGTAAATCGGATTCTGGAATAGGCAAAATTGAAAGATTTCTCCTACGAATGATAACTTTACAGAGAGGGATACTACTTGAGTTCAGTTGACAATCTGTAGAATTTTATGCTATTATAGATTAATGACATCATTACCGCATGGTTTTGGACAAAAGGGAATGTGATTGTTTATTCCTAATGCCAGTCGTCACGCAATTTTGGCGAAATATCCTGCACAAGGAACACAATTCTACTTAAAGTTAGTGCATTCGATGGTCTGTATAGAAATCTTATTCTTGGCACGTGGTCTCAGCGCCATTATAATCAATTTGCCTTTTTTTACGTTTAACCGTATTGTAGTGCAGTCACTTATTTTTATATGTGTTTGAAGGAATGAGAGCAAGCGTGCCAAATGCGAAGTGAAAGTTTCGGCTGCTGAAATAAACTTTGGCTATTGGCATCTGAGCAGATACTGCTCATCTGCCTTGGTTGGCAGACTATCTAAGAGAATGAAACCTCCGAATACAAACCATCCTCACTAGGAATGGACGACTTAGTGTTCTTTTACAGTCCACATATATCCATGATTATGTGCCAGTGAAATATTAGTCACTTTTGGCTTTTGTAAGGCTCTGCAGGCATGCATGCATTAAAATGATCGTTTGTACAGTAGTTTTTTCTGATCTTTATAGGCTTAACGTAAAGCACCTTTTCATTATCTTTTTCTGTAGCATCTGTATTGTTGATAAAATATATTTGTTTTATAAAATTTTTAATCTAGTTAAATATTTAATTGTTTGACATATGACAAGTCCATGACAACTGGTCTGTGTCGAATGTGTACTCCATGGTCAAAATCATACCTTTATACTCTAAAGTATGGTTCAGATAATAAAAATGTACTTTTATATCCATACGAGGTTTTGAGTGTCGTTTTGATAAATAGAGAGCTGCTTGAATAAAAATAAAACAGAATATAATGCTCGTATTTTTGTAAGCTATGCCTGCAGTAGTCTAAATAGATTGAATAGAATTCCAATCACACATAAAGTAATCTGCCTTTAGGGTATCTTTAATTTAAAATATAGACGCTAACTCATCACATTTCGACGTAGTTATCAATATAATTAATTTCAGCCTTGAACGATGTATTTGTAAACATAAGTATTAAAATCATTATAGACATTAAATTAATTAAGTGACGTTTTTTAGGGCGTTTATATCCGTTTTTATGATCCATTGACCTCTTTTCAATATTTAAAATCGGTGAATATGTTGATCGGTTTATTGGATATAAACGAGTTGACCCTTAAAAACAATTTCATTATTTTAAAAAAATCAAGTATTCGAGCTTCAAGTAAACCCCAGGCACATGGAATTTAACCAGTTGTCGAACAACATAGCAAAACTACCGCCAGCAGCACGCAGTGACGCGTTTGCACCTTCCATACTCATCATCAGAGTAAGACGGCAAACTGACTAGCGAGGATCAAACCGCAAAAAATATATATGGAAAGAAAAATTAGATATGCAGCTCTGTTAGTCTTGAATATACTGTACTTGACTGGTAATTTCGGCTCCACAATTTATCTTAAGTCACGAATATAAACATTTTGCAGCATTCGCCACATATATATAGGCATTACAATTAAAAAATCATTGATTGTGCGGGTGATTGTAACATTTCTTTGTTTAAAGTTTGCGAGCTTAAAGTAAACACCAATCGCGTGGAACTTAACCATTCGTCGAACAACATAGCAAAACTACCGTCAGTTACAAGTACTGCAACCGACATTTCAAGTCAAGTACAATGTATGCGAGATTACTAGAGGTGAGAGCCGCATATCTTATTTTGCTTTCCATATATATTCAGCGTTTTGATCCTCGCTTGTCAGTTTTCAGTCGTAATCGTATGATGATCATGGAAGTTCGAAACGCTTCAGTACGTGTAACTGATGGTAGTTTTACTATGTTCGTCGACAACTACTTAAATGCAACGGAATTGGTGTTTACTGCAAGCCCGAAAACTTGATTTAAAGAATTGTTATCACCACCCGCGAAATCTATGATTGATTAATTAAATCATTGTTGTACGAATAAACAGTTTACTTTTAAATGTAAAATGTTCATGCGGAAGGATTTTTTATGCATAGAATTTTTATTCACGCCAATTTATATAAATTTGACATTTATATTGATTGAAAATCAAAGTAAGTTAAGAAAGTACTACGAGGAATGGGCAATTGGATTTCTCGATGAGTCGAAAATATGCAAGAGCATGAATTTCACGGAAAATCCACACCGGATTAAAGATAATACTGCTTTACTCACAAAATAATCTAAAAATATGCTTCTACCATGCTATCTTCTGCGTTATAGACCAGCGCCTGTTGCTAAATGTATGGTCTTTATCACTAAGTTAGGATGAGCATTTATATCATTAAACAGAAATTGCTTGCGTGAGTGGTCATAATTACTACTGTAAACAAGGTTGCATTCTTGATATGAACACCGGTCTCATTACATACATACACTTTTCACTGTAAATTAAACATCGTATAATGAAGAAAAGACAATTAATCCATTAGACAGGTTTTGTCCTTATTTGGAACTCATCACGTAATGTCCAGAGCTTGGCGCGGACAGGGCAGGAATCTGGGTATGCTTGCAGGTTGACGTACTTTATACTGACAAATAAATGTATAGAACGCGCATTAATTATATTTTTTAAATGATTTCCGATAGTGTGTTTGTTTTATCAAATCAGTAGCATGCTAAGTTTTGAAATGCCAATTACGGTAATTTAGCATTGATCAAACTACGGTATGACAATCATTGACTCCAGGATTACATGAATTTATGGCAACGTTTTATAATTCGTAACATATAATTCACTTAGGAAATTTTCCATTTTTTTGTCTACGTTGTGAAATAGTCAATGATTTTCTTTGAATTTCGAAAATTTACAAATGTTCATAAATAAGCAGTAAAGCTAATACGTAAAATGTTTAATTTTATATTTCGTTGGTTTAGGAATGACTGTCCATAAATAAATATGGCAAGTTTTCTATTTACTTTGACTTAATAAGACAGGCATGTTATGGTAGAATGAGCATCGACAAGTGCGGAAAGATGAAATCTTTTCATTCTCTGTTCGGTTTTCAATGTAGCCAGTTGGATAGATAGATATGTTCGAAGCTGTGGTGTGGATTGCGATTGCATGCGGACAGGTTTTACTAGATAATGAGCATGAACTAAAACCGGTGGGACTATCTCAAGCATGCGATTCAACTAACTAACTAACTAACAATTCTGCTCAGTTTCTTTCTTTTTCTGTACTCAGCCAAGCATTGCCTATCTAATAGACAGTAATGTGATGGATTTAATTCACATCTCATCGTAATAACTAAATTAATGCGACTTACGGTTATAAAATTACTTTTCATAAAATAACAGTTTTTTTAGGTTGTCTCTATTTAGCGTAATTTGCATCTGCTAACAAGTGCATGCTCACGCCTGCACTAGACATTTTTCTAGGAATACGTATATTCTAAACGGTGCCCTACTACTAAACCACCATCCACGCAATAAATTGTCGCCTTATTCAATAAATTGTGCGTGGGCGAGTCAAAAATTATGCTATTAACCGCATAATTTTTAGCCGAACTTCCAGCGAAGTAACATAAATGTGTCTACTTGGATCGCAAGTGAGCATTTTTGAACCTTTTAAAACGCATTCAGATATGATTTTTGTTGTCCACATATCAGCTGTCGTCTTTTAATCGTTAAAGGATTTAGAAATACGTCATTTCCTGTGCTTCGCGACAGTTATGCATTTATTTGTTTGAAGGTGGAAGAACCATTTAATTTTATTGCTCCTTGGTCGGACATCTCTATGTAAATATTAACAAACGAAATGCTACACTTAGATACTACAATTAAACATTAATTGATTGCGCGATTGGTGGTAAAAATTCATTAAATCAAGTATGTATTAGGTGTTGCGAATCTAGTAACAAATTAGTTCAGTTGTGACCAGAAGGATAAACCAAAGACAGCATGAACGGAAAGTATAATCTCATGCATCTTCGTTTCGTGCTTACTGGTTGTTGCGGAGAACTAATATGTATGCAAGTCTATATTAGGTGTTGCCAACCTTCTGTTCACAACTGAACTAATTTGTTACTAGGTTCGCAACACCTAATACATAATTACTTTCATTAAATCAAGTTTGCGAGCTTAAAGTAAACACCAATCCCATTTTATTTAACCAGTCGTCGAACAACTAGCACACATTTAATGTTCGTGACTGTACAGAAATAGTGCAACCGACATTTCCAGTCAAGTACAATGTATGCGAGACTATTATAGGTGAGAATCGCATATCTAAATTTGCTTTCTATACATATGCAATGCGAATCGATCCTCGCTAGCCAGTTTTCCGTTGTACTGTGATGATGATCATGGAAGGTCGAAACGCGTCAGTGCGTGCGACTGGCGGTAGTTTTGTTATGTTGTTCGACGACTGGTTAAATCAAAATGAGAGTGGTACTTACTTCATGCTGCAAACTTTATTTATAGAATTGTTACCACCACCGCTCGCAAACTTAGATACTGTTTTTGATGGTGAACTAATATATATATATATATATATATATATATATATATATATATATATATATATATGTAATTTCGTATTATGTGTTGCGCACCTAATAATTTCCTAGGAGATTGTGCAGTCCTATTTTCCCACATTCCTCACCCAAATATATGGTGGGTAAAGGGCGCAATACCGGCTCCTACTGATGAGTCACCTGTAAGCACGAAACGAATTTGCACGATATTATACTTTCCGTTCATGCTGCCTTTGGTTTATCGTTCTTGTCATAAATGAACTAATTTGTTACACCTAAAACATAATTGAATATGCTACACTGTCAAGTCCCAGATGTTTATGTGTAAACTAGCAATTCGAATGTATATGTGAACAACGAGTTTCCTTTTAAAAGCTTAGATATTTTTTCTAAGAAAACTATCTACTGTTGTCGGGGTTTCTACTGAGTTAATCAATAGAAACGCCCCATAATTAATAAAATTCATTTCGATTTCTTTGGCATACCCTTCTGATCCAGTGCGTAATAATTTGCTACTAAGTACGCAAAACCTAATACAGAATTGTATATATAATAGTTCTCTGAAGTAAAATTTCTGTAACTATTATATGCATATATGAATGATATCATGATTAAAAGCCACAGTGTATGGATCTGCTGGATTAAGCGGTGTTCAGTTGTTATTCTTAATTTTGACGAAATAAACGTTTTGGAACCATTTACAGGTAAGGTATTTTGAATATATAGTGAGGCGGCATTTAATTAGCATACACGAAGACTTCTTATTAAGTTAACTCATTACTGATTGATTACACTTTCATACAGAAGGCTTTACCGCCAATCTATCCCACATTTATTCATTAAATATATAGTGAGCGAAGGGTTTATTACCGGCTCCTACTGATGAGTCGCCAGTAAGCACGAAACAATTGTGTACATGAGATTAAACCTTTCGTTTATCCGTCTCCTCAGATTTGAACTAATTTGTTACTAGGTAGGCAACATCTTACTCACTATAGCCTGTACATTAGTTTTCTGCAATATTTATTATACAGCTATCATAAATATGTAATTGCATGATTTCAAGAATAACACAAAATTAGAAAACTGAATTCGATTGAGACCAAAGTGTAAAGATTTTCGTGAGAAACTGATATTCAGAATTCATTTTATTTATTAATTTTGGTGAAATTAAGCCAATTGCGAAAATCTTGTGTTGGAACCCTTTACAGGCTCTGTATACATAAAACATAGTGAGTTGATTTTAAATCCACGCTTCCGAAGAACTTTTAGTAAGCTAACACGTAACTGTTGTAATACTTATTAGTATTGGGGATTGTGCCGACCAACTGAACAATATTTCTTCACCCAATATATGGTAAGCAAAGGGTGTAGCACCGGCTTCTATTTATGAGTTGCCAGTAAGCGCAAAACGCTTGCTTACATGAGATTCTAATTTTTGTTCATGCTGATTTTGGTATACCTTTCTGGTTCGATTTGGATTTATTTGTTACTATTTAATCAATTTCTGCAAAACAAAGATGTACACGTAAGTTCTCTGCAACAAAGTGAACGTTATTACAATATGTATAATTGAATATTTTCATGGATTTCACGATATAAGATAACCAACTTTAATCGTAGCCAGAACGTATGGATTTGATGGAAGAATTGATTGCAGTATTTTTTCCAATTAACAGTTCTGATGAAGTTTAGCCTATCTAGAATATGCATTGTCTCGACATGCATTACATATAGTGAGTTGGCGTTGCCGAAGGCTATATAAAATTTTCTTTGCTGCTTAAATACACTTTCGCATAAGAGACTAATTTCTAACTGTTTAACAATTCTTGACCAAATATATAGCTCGTATAAAGCGTATTCTTGATTTCTAAATATGAGTCGGCAATAAGCAAAATACGCCTATACACGTGAAATTAAACCTTTTATGTTTAATAATGCTGGTGCATCCTTACAGTCCTGTGTAAATTTACGAGATTAATAATACATAATTGAATAAATAATAGTTTACTCTAACAAAGTTGATATAATACAATGACGCATTGATTACCACGAAATTTGGTAACCGATTTGGATGGAGTCTGGAGTGTATGGATTTGTTAAAGTTTTTTTCAGAATTAGTCGTATTACCTAGTACTCATATATATATATATATATATATATATATATATATATATATATATCACTTATTATGTCTATTGCCTTCGAATATTACGCAGTATATATCTGATAAGGAAGAAAAAAACATTGATAACAAAGTGAATTAGGGCCATTTATTTCGAGACTACTGAACTTCACTTTACAATCTTTCATTTATATACATCCTGAGCCATCGTTTGGCAACTAGTCTCACTAGGTTTTACCTCTATTTCTTGTTTTGACTGATTAGTAAGTGTATATACGTGTGTGCCACTATGTGTTTGTGTCTGTTTGCGTGAGACTTTCTTTCCGCTGTATTACAAATTGATGTCGGAGATCTGGTCATTATTGTATTGATGGTTTGAAAGTTGGCCAACTTTTCGCATTATTTGTTGTTACATTTACGAATTTCATTTTCAAAAGTGTCGTCTTTTTTCGACTTCTTCATCAATTTTGTTGTTTCCACTTGGTAACAGCGCAGGGTGTGCGGATTGCAGTGTTGAATGCTAATATTATTTTGCAATTTCTGTTGGCTGTTAACAGTGGTTGTGACACCTTATGAGCAGATGCTCCTTCCTCTTCAGTTTGTTTGCTGTCTGATCGTATTTTTGTTAAGTCTGGTTGAAGGGGTGTTAGGCCTTGCCTGGATGCTAGTAAATTTTAGTTGGGTTTTGTGATTCTTGACCAGTCGATTAGAATATTATGTTGATGAATCCTTGGAATTTTAAGGCAATGTGCTTGTTTTATATATACAAAGCTTTATATTTTTTTTCTGATTTTGCTCTGTGTAAAATTGAGAAATTGTCCAAACTGACTGGATGCCACGTTTCCAATATAGGATCTGAAATATCTGATTTTCTTTACAGTGCCAAGCCTTTTTAATCAAATTTTGCCGTAAATTTTGCTAGATTTTGCTGATCAATAGCTTCTTCGTACATCCAATATATATTACAGTTAAATACTGTTTGTTGCGAAGAACTAATATATATGCAAGTATGTATTAGGTTTTGCGAACCTAGTAACAAATTAGTTTAGTTGTGACCAGAAGGATAAACCAAAGGCAGCATGAACGGAAAGTATAATCTCATGCACATTCGTTTCGTGCTTACTGGCGACTCATCAGCAGGAGCCGGTATTATGCCCTTTAACCACTATATAGTGGTTAAAGGGCGTAATACCGGCTCCTACTGATGAGTCGCCAGTAAGCACGAAACGAATGTGCATGAGATTATACTTTCCGTTCATGCTGCCTTTGGTTTATCCTTCTGGTCACAACTGAACTAATTTGTTACTAGGTTCGCAAAACCTAATACATACGTCCAATATATATGTTTCTGCACATACATGCGAATTTGTGGACTATGAATGATTTGAAGAGATTTGGCAATTGATCTTTGGAATCCAATCTCATGATTCTCTCTGTGCTAAATGTGATACTAACTTTTACACTGGGAAAATTCTCCTTGGTAAACCTATTTAACCGCCGTGCAATTATTGTGGCCGGTACGTCGCCTCTAAATGATATCGAAATTGCCTACAAATCCTGATGCATTTATTCACAATAATTCAACTGCTATCTTGTCAAAACATCAGAGAAATTTACTCTCCTTAGGAGCAAAATTTTGCATAATTAAGAGAAATCTAATCGAACGCGACATTATTGACACCCAAGCTGGAACGGAACATTTATACAATGATAACAATAGACACCGCTCCACAGACATCCAATGGACAATGACTGAAAGCTGAGATAGTTAGCGCACTAGAACGATACAGAAAGGATTTCAAAAGCAGCCAGATCATTACAAAGAAGCACATAGTCGAACTACGAGAACTACAATCAGACAAATCTATACGACTTGCCACAAAAGATCAGGATTTCTTATATATATAAAGCCGATGCTTATAGAGGGTCCATGAACGAGATCATAAATGACCAATCGAAATTCAAACCAGACATCAAACAGAAAGACGATCTAACAAATATCGAATCAATAAAAATACAATTCTGAAAAAGTTGAAAATCACGTTCTGTCAACGATGGCGGATGCAGAAATTAGATCGAAACACAGAAGAAATCCAAAACTCGAAACTCGTCGGAACAAACACCGCAAGATTGTACGGAAAACCAAAAACTCATAAAGCCTTGACAGTCTCAGGAGCTCCTTCGATGCAGCCCATTATGTCAATGATCAATGCAGCGCAACATATACCAGTTAGGTTTCTCTGCAAACTTCTTCAACCATTACGAAATATCATAAACAAAAACACCATCAAGGACTCTTTTGAGCTAGCAGATGAACTGAATTGGAAAAACATCCCACGGAATAAAATGGTCTCGCTTGACGTCTCATCCGTCCTTACGAACATTCCACTGGAAAAGACAATGACGATCTTGTGTGATGATTTAAAAAACTTCAAGAATTTCGTGTTGACACAAATGGTATCAAAGACCTCACATTAGCATGCACAAAAAACATTCAATTTATTTTTGAAGGGAAATAAAATCGTCAGATTAATGGTGTAGCTATAAGAAGCTGCATTGCACTCCTAGCAGATATATATATGCATCATCTTGGAAATACGAATATAATTGACCAGTGCGTACTCTACAAAAGGTATGTAGATGATACCTTATTGTTCACTCCAAACCTTCCAAAATTCTCAAATAAGCCAATAGAGCAGATCCAAACATCAAATGCAGACTCGATATAGAGAAAGGCAATATTTTTTTCCTTCCTGAACGTTCAATTCACTTGAGAAGAAATTGGTGAATTGACACTGGCCATACATAGCAAATCAACTTTCACTGGGAAATACATTCACTTCAACAGCAGTATGCGAAGATCTCACAAAAAAACTTAGTTAACAACCTATTAATCAGAATCAGGATGATCTGCTCTAAACACAAGATCGTGAAAGATTTAGGCTAACTGTGGAAAATTCTGCTAATGAACATCTACCCAGAGCGGTTCATTGATTTAATCATCAGACCACATCAGATGCGCACTAGAGGGGATACCATTTAGAGGTGACGTAGCGGCCTCAATACCTTTACAGTGGTTAAATAGAATTACTAAGGAGAATTATCCCAGTGTAAAAGTTAATATCACAGTTAGCACACAGGGAGTTATGAGGTTTGATTCTGAAGATCAATTGCCAAATATCTTCAAATCATTCATATTCTACAAATTATAATGTATGTGCAGTAGCATGTATATTGGACGTTCGAGGAAGCTATCGATCAAAAAAATCCAGCAATATTTTCCGCAGAAATTGATTATAAAAGCTTGGCACTGTCCGGAAAATCAGCTATTTCCGGTCATATATTGAAAACCGGGCACCCAGTCTGTTTGGCGATTTTCTCTATTCTACACAAAGCAAAATGATAAAAACGTTATATATATACATATATATATATATATATATATATATCTTTCTCCATATATATATATATATATATGAAACTTGTTATATACAACAAAAACATCTGGCCTAAACATTCAAGAGTTTCACCAACATGATATTCTAATCGACTGGCCAAGAACAACGAAACCCAAATACAATTTACTAGCATCCAGGAAAGGCGAATTACCCTCCGACCAGACTCAACAAACATTCGATCTGATTGGCAACAAACTGAAGAAGAAAGAGCATCTGTATTTACTTTGTCAAAACCACTGTTAACAGTGTCAGAAATTGAAAAACAATATGAGCTTTCAACACTGCATTCCGCACAACCTGTGCTGTTACCAAGTGGACGGGAAAAACTGAGTGAGAAGGAGAAAATAAAGCCAACACTCGGAAACTACCATTCGTACACGTAACAGCGAACAATGCGCACATGTGGTTAATTCTCAAGCCATCAATACAATAATGACCAGATCTGAGACATCACTTTGCAATACAGCGACAGTGACCTTTATACGCCAACAGACACAAACACACAGAGACACATACTCATATACACTTACAAATCAGACCAAACAAGAAATAGAACTGTAACCTAGTCAGAATACTCGCAATTCACATAATAAAACGAAAGCCCAGAATGTCTATAAATGAAGCATTTTAAAGCGAAGTTTAGTATTCTCGCAATAAATGGCCATTGTCCACTTTGTTATTAATGCAATTATAGGATAATTATATAATGAATAAAACGCGTGAACAATGTGATACGGAAAACCAAAAACGTGGGGTAAAGATTCGTAGAAGCATTAGCTAACAAAGTGAAAGCCTAGTCAAAACTTAAACCGTCAGTACAATAATTTACGGATCTCAAATATCACTACGTAAAAAATGCACAAGTATACAGACCTTCATGTACTCACAAATCAATACGTAAATGATCACCAACTACTTTACGTCTGCTGAAAAAAATAAACGTTAATCTTAAAATCAGATCAGCTCTCATTCAATAAACTTGATTTAAATAATATATGTCACTACCTGCGCAATTAAAGATATTTCAATTGTATAAATTATAAAATCGTGGCGAAAACGGCAAAATTGTTATGTTCGGAACTAAAATGAAATTGTGCAGCCGACTTTTCCAGTCAAGATCAGTTTATGCGTGATTATTTGTGTGAGAACCGAATATCTGATGTTGCATACCTTTTATATTCAATGAAATTTGATCCTCGCTAGTCAGTTTACCGTCGTAATATGATGATGGTCATGGAAGATCGAAACGCGTCAATGCGTTTGACAGACGGGGGTTTTGCTATTTTTTCCGCCAAGTGGTTAAATACAACAGGATGGGTGCTTATTTCAATCAAAATTGTTATCATAACCCGCGCAATCAATGATTTTTTAATTGTATTTTTTATGCGTTTATGGCGAAAATTGCAAAATGTGAATGTTTCAGACTACGGAGCAATTGGAAATTCCGGTTTGATTCCCGTTAGTCATATTGTCGTCATGCTCTGATGATGCGTCTGGAAGTTAAAAATGTGTCATTACGTGAGACTGACGGTAGATTTGCTATGTTTACGACTGGATAGATATAATAAACTTTGTGTTTATCTCAAGCTCAAGCTAGACTCGATGAATCAGACACGTTCGCATTCATTTAATTAAATGGAAACCAAGAAAGGACACAACTGAAAGGTTTAATTTTTGGATTTATTTTCAAAATTAAACACACGTCAACAAAATATTCATTGTTGAATACGAAAGTGCTTAATATTCTTTTTTATTCAAAGGCAATAGACCTTGCAAGAACATATATATATATATATATATATATATATATATATATATATATATATATATATATAAGACTGCATTCCGCGTAACAACTGTTAGAAATGCTTCCTCACTACATGATCATTGTCAGCGTGCATAAAAAATAACGTTAATGTTGAATCTTTAGTCGTGTTAATGTTAGTTGTCTACTTTATTCTATTCTATGAATATTTGTTTTCTTTTCTAGAAAGTTTACAAGTAAAGGATTGCCTATTTTTAGCCTTAACAATAAATGCCAATTGTATAAACCTTTTTTGTTGTTGTCTGCCTTGATGCACTTACTCCTAGCAATATCTTTATCGCTTGCAGCATAAAATGCAACAGAGCAAAAAAGTAAACGTTACTTCGCATTGTGCAGTCAATGCCAAAGCCATAAATGTGCAAGCCTTTATAAATGAGGAATAATTGTGTCACTCTTTTTCCGAAAATTATTCGGCTAGAACTTTAGGCTCGATATTATGAAGTTGGTTGTTTGTCTGGCCATACATTTCTATTTCTACATGACATGATATAAATGCAACAAATGTAACAATTGTTCGCCAAACAATGAAAGTCGACGTTTATTTTTCTTTCAGGCGAAATCATTCTTTTCTGCTAGCTCACATATGGCACCCGCAATGTTCGAACCCTGTTATAACATGGCGCTTAACAGCAAAATGGTATGTTTCAAATAATTAAATTTTTTTAAATATTAATATTTGCCACATTTATCTGCGTAATCTGTTTGAATCCTATCAACGCGCGTATTTCACGTTATCTTTGAACTTACGCTAGGTGTACACTCGTGCCAGGATGTGATCCGTTAAAATTTTATTTATATCCTTCTAGCTGAATTTTAATCAAAATAAAAATATGACTATTTTATTCATACCCTTGACTTTTTTACTTTAATGAAAAAATATCTTTTTTTTGTTAAGATAAGAAAATTTCAAATAAATTATTACCCCGAATCGGTTTAAGCCGAAAAGTAACAGAAATCCTGGGACCTTCATTGGGCCTTCCGCTGCAGAATACTGAAAAGCTATACTTTATACCATCGTAGACAAACAGAAAAGTTGGAAACATTTAGTTAATCATTGCTGATTTTACGTTACAAAATTACAATATAGGATAGACTCCTGTAGTAATATTAATGTTCTTGTAAAATCCTTTTGTCGACAAAGAATAAGATCATGCCGGATAATAGCAAATATCATTCTGGACAAGAAATTGATGAGCCAACATCTAATGCAAACAATTCATACTTAATCATGGATCATAAACGTGAAAGAGCCACAAGAAACTTTCGGTAAGGGTTAGGTACTATGCATATAAACAATATGTCTATTTGTTGCTTCAAGGATCATAACGTTACGCAATCGACCTAGTGTTTTATATATAAATGGGCTTGTGTCTGTGAAACATACTACATTCGAATAAAAATTAAAAGATACGCTGTACGAGTCAATAAATTTGTAGCCCTTCTGATGAAGTCGGATCCGGACGGTGTTCTAAATTCTGCTATTTCTCAGCATAGTTTTGTGTGTCAACAACTTTAAAGAAATTTTTGAGAAAACAAAGTATTCACTGTTACCTAATCTTCAGTTTATTTCTGTAAAAATTCTTGATGCTAATCTTTATTGAAAGAGATATTTTAATAGAAACGCAACAACATCGTTCAATTCATGTTCTTAGCATAATATATATTTATAATTTTAGCAATGTTCTATATCCGCTTAATCGTATAAAAATGTAGTTTGTGTGTATTCTGCATAGAATATGAAATAAACGCCTGCAGCACAATATTCTGATTATTCTTCAGCAACTTTGTCGGACAAATACATGCACTGGAAAATTATTTTATGAAGTGCTTTATCAAATATTTTTTCACTACATGTCAGAAAAGTAATTTGTGTTTAATGTTCACATTGAAGCGACACTTGGCTTCTTTAATGGAAATTCGCTTAGGTGAGAAAAATTATGTTCCTTTCAATTTGGCGATTTACGTGCCAAATTATATGGATCGTTTTTCAAACACTTCTGTTAAGGTAGCTTTTTTCAAGTAACAAAATACATCATTGAAACAAATAACTCGTGTCATTAACAATAATATCAATATCATATGTGAGAGTCAAGGCAAAATCTTATAGCCAAAAGAGGTTTTTGCATATGATTATTGTCGAGACTGTTTGTCGTCATGACTTTCCTGGTCAAATATATCAAACTTAAAATTTTATATCACATATATAATTTAGGCCAACAACTGGCAGGAAAGCAATTAATTATCTGAAAAAATCGTTAAATTTAAGGGCACATTTATCCAGATCAATTAGTGAAAATTTGCCATAACTGGAAATATACTGTCATATGTCAGCTAAACACTACTCGTTGACAGAAATAGAGCCGAGCAATGAAGACAAAAAGCTTACAATAGCTTAAACAAACTAACGTACATACACTGCCGAAATTGCGGTATTCAAAATACCCAATCGTTATTACTATGCTGTTACCTTTACTAGATATATATATATATATATATATATATATATATATATATATATATATATATGCTAGTTGACAAAAATTCTTCCATATATGTACTCTCATAAATAATTTATCGGAAAAATTCTTTTTATCGCGCATACACACACACACACACACACACATCACATTGGCCATCATTGGGCTATGGTTAGAAGAATATTTATTTATTTTTTGTATACCTTGTTCATCTTTGCATCAGGTTTATACTCGTCAATGTATTCACATTCGTAAATGTATAGCCGTTAGAAGTGACTTAACGCTAACTGACCTCTGATATGTCATTGTACAACAGACACTGTGTAGTTTGAGAGGTTATATTGAATTGAAGTCTAATGGCAGGCTTGTGATTATGTATGTGTTGTGAGCGTAACATTAACGTTGCGTCAGGGGGCACACGCGATACATCCAGTACACCGGTTTCGCCTTTACCGTCTAAAAATTTGCCGTGCACGGGACACGAACCGGAGCATATTTGTTACCTAGTCTGCGACTTTATCCACTGCGCCATTGCTGCTGCATTCTACACGCAACTTGAAAACATGCGAACTTATCCTCTTTGATTAACCCTCCCTTCATTTGGAGTCTATTTAGAATCTCATAATGCTTGAATTTCTAACTAGCCACTGTCTATCTGTCACTAATCAAAAGACACCATGCCATTTTGTAAAATTTTATTAAATTGAAGTCTACTGTCGTGATTTTGGTTATGTCTATGTGGTCAGTATAACTTAGATGTAGCATCAGGTAGCAAATGCAATTCATTAAGTAGGTCGGTGTCGCCCTCGTTGCTCTCTTCTAAAGTTGTTTCGACAATCGCATCGATCGTGACTTGCAGCTTTATGCAATAGATTCAGAGACTACGTCTCATCTCCTATGCCGTTGAAGTCGTGCACTGCACGTAATTTTGAGTCGTATACCAATCTTTTATTAGATGACAAATAAGCGCATAAGATACCTGTGAATATACAGTTATCGCGGAGCAAATAATTCCATAATTTAAATTAAATTGCAGTAATGTGTGGTAGAAGATTTGAACTTTAATAAAATAACTTAATGAAATTAAGAACAGGGAAGAAACTTTTATTCAAAAGGCAAATTAAAATCTTCGTATGAAAGGGTTTAAGCGAAAAGAACCAAATTGTATTCGCGCTGATTATTTAAATCAAGGTCGTGAGCTTGATATAAACAACAGTTTCATTATTTATAAAATTTTCATTATAAACTAGGCATTGTATAATGCAGTAAAGTAAATTCATCGTGTAGATAGGTTTTTTCCTTATTTTGAATTCTTCATGAACTGCCCAGAGTTTGCTGCGCAAAGGGCTCCAGCCTTCATACGTCTGCTTCGCAGCCTGTTGCTCTAACTACCGAGTCACCCTGCCGCACCCTATACAAAATTTTCGGTTATATATTTACTAACGTCTCCTAGTTATCCTCGTCTGTAGGATTAGCCTATATTGCATCTGTTTTTACCTAAAGTTCCAACCAATCACCCTCAGTCTGTTAGTGTAGAGCAAACACCACGCTATCTGGGGATGTGTTAATGGAATTGAACATTTTTATCATTAAACGATAATTGGTTTGTGCGAGCGGTAGTAACAATTATTTAAAACAAGGTTGTTGTGTTACTATAAACATCAATCCCGTTCCATATACACGTTTTTCAGAATAAACTAAGTGTAGTATGATATAGAAAAGGCAATTCATCTCGTAGACTGGTTTGTCCTTATTGGGAACTCTTACCACGCTATCTGGAATAGTGGTATTCAATTGAGAATTCATATAATTAAAGGATCATTGATTGCACGGGCAATTATACAATGCTTAGCTAATAATGACTAATGTAAACACAATAGGATAGTTGTTTATGTAAAATTCTCAACATTCATTCAAATAATATAGGTCGCTAAATCGAGTTAAAATCTTGTTATCAAGGCCTGCCTAAAGCCTATTTCAGTTATTTATTCATTTCGTCAGTTGTATAAAATGTTTGTTGGGAATTGCGCGAATCAATTTCGCTTAATGGCTGCTTCTTTGAAAGCAATTCCGAGCGCCATCACATTGTTTTATTCCCCAATACGTCGGTTAATATTTACTACGTCTTTATTGATACATAATATATTGTATTATTCAGTTCGCGACCACAAATTGGAATCCGTAAGCATCCTCTATTGTTTACGGTGTAACCAGTGACTACCGAATGGTTCTACTTAAATGACTATATTCTCATGCTGTTTTATTTTTACCCCTTTTCACCGCTTTTGGTCACATGGTAATTTCTTTTAGTACCAATTCACTATTACCAGAAAGAATTTCATGAAATCTAGATTAATTGTTCTCCATTTTCATAGGAAGTGAATTACTCATTGATCAGGTTAACGTTAACACAGTTCTTGTACGCTTTTATGCTGATTTTGTTAACGATTTTAGAACTAAACTCGAATATCGCATATACAGTACATTACGAGTTCTTTTAATTTATTTTAGTTCGGTTTAATCAAAATTGGAATAAAATGTTTATATGATCTTATTCATTACCTGTCCTATTAACTCCAGTGGGGGTCCATTTATTCAAAACATCTATTTTAGTCTCAATAATTATTTTCCCCTAGACTTTAAAGCATAGTTACCTTTTTTGAATAACATTATAATTCCTGGTTTTAATGAAGAAGTAAAGATATTAATTTGATGTAAAACCAATGCATACAAAAGTAGAATTTTTCAATGTATATTTGAATTTCGCCGACGTTAATGATCATTTTTCCAAATGAAAATAACAAATTCTCATATAATTTATTTTCTGAGGTAAATTTTAATTTGCTCGTCTGTTTTGCTAGAAAAAATCAGTTCGCCTGTTCTTCATCACCATGCTTCCACGCCAAACACGTATCAACCGATATCTTATGCATGATTTTGATTTTAAAGTGTTTTTTTCAAACATAGTTTAACCTCATGTTTGGCGCAAATATATTTGCAACTACAACGAATAGTGGTTGCCACAACGAGATCCCTTTAATTTAATCCAAGAACTCATTGCATAACTTAAAGAAAGCAGGTGACATTCGCGATTTTACCATTTTCCTTTTATTAACTATAGTTTGCCTAACTTAAAAAAGTATTTCTAGGCCTTCCTTAACGAATTTATTTAAATCGTCTAATGCTGATGGCATTAGGAAGTACAATAAACAAAACGTTTGCATGTGAATGAAGTAATAGCTGAGAGCAGGCAGCCAAGGCTACCGGTAAAGCTTTCTTAGAGAGATTCTATTTATTCTGGTCTCGTACAGAACATCCATTAGACAAGCCTTGACGACATTTGATCTGAGTGGCAATTGATTGATGAAAAAACAAGCACGCAAACGGCATCGTTTTCAGTAACAGAAATCGCATAAAAATATAATCGATGAACACTGCAATCCGCACACGCCGCGCTGTTAGCAAGGTGGCACTACGAAATTCAAGAATGGTGCCATACAAAGATAACAAACGGGGAAAAACATTGGTAAACACAATTGCGAAGAAAGCAATCATCTGGTCAAAACGTAGCTCATCAATACAAAAGTAATCAGATCTAAAGCATCACTCGAAAACACATTGAAAATTATCCGTCCACACACACAGACACACACGCGCGCTCGCGCGAAAATTCGTATATGCACTCACAAATCAGTTCGCATTAAACCACTAAAAAAATTAAATTTAAACATCCTTTCAGATTAGTTGTCATTCACGTAATCCAGTAAAAACCATGAATGTATACAAATGACAAATTGTAATTTTTTGTTAAGGATTCTGGGAATAAAGCCATCACACACTTTTTCATTAAATGTGTTACCTCATCCTACTAATTATATATATATATATATATATATATATATATATATATATATATATATATATAAGCAGAATAAACTAAACTTTGCATCAGACAGCAAAGGAACTTTATCCAGTAGACCGTTTTTGTCCTAATTGGGAACACTTCAAGTACTATCCATATTTTGCCGCGCATGGGACTCGAAACGAGATCCATTTGTTTTTTAATGTGAAAGTCTGTACACTGGGCCACCCGTGCCGCCTAAAAAAGCAGTTTGAAGTCATAGTCCAATTTGTGTTTTGGTCGGCCCTTCATTCAGGTGGAAACTATTTAAACTCTCTGTTGACATGAGGCTCTAAATATCAACTTCCGACCTGTCATTATACAACAATTATCGTGCACTTGCGGCAGTCATATTGAATTGAAGTCTGATACGCAAGTGTGTTTACCTCAGTATGTGCGTTCCCCGATTCTTTCTTGTAATTGTATAATTTATGTAATTAATACAATTCAATGGTCTATGCCTGTTTAAATGAATCATTTGAAGCACCGGATACTGCAGTCGTGTTCAGTTCTGGCGAAACAAAATCGCCTTTTTGAACTGTTTTTGTATAACTGCTTTATAATAAGTCTGTAGTGAAATACCGTTTCAAAATTTGTAAAACATTTGATGACTGCTAATTGGTTACTAAGCGACAATGGGTATTAAATAACAATGAGATATACGATACAACCTGTGATATCTAGCCGTTCATTGATTTGCCATTCTCGTCGCTTCGAATTATGGATAGAGATTTGCGTTGGCTGCGCCAATATCATAATATCTGCTTGTGCATCGTGCTTGCCAAACTGATAAAACATACTAATTAAAGAGATTAAAGCACAGTTAAATTTTTCTCTTCGTTTGGAGGTCGCACGCAGTTATCGTGGTATACGCTACTTAGTTACACTGCAAATTACCAATGCCCAAACAGAAGACATCAGAGTGGGGATAAGTCGTCAATTATCTTGCCGAAAATTGGCTTTGATAATTCTTGCTAACAGGCCAGGCCTTTATGAAAAATCACTTTATGCGAGGTAATCTTTCTTTATATTTGTCTGTCTGTGTGCATAAGGCCGAAACAAATTGTAAATTTGAAATCCCACATACAGACTCCATATTTCCGTTACTTAAATCAAAATGAGACTTCGTTTTTGTTCGTCAGTCAGCCGTTACCCTCTGATGATGCTTATAATATGTAAGAAGGCGAAATCGTGTGTGCCTAATGATAACACTTTTGCTCCTCTGCGACTATATAAATAAAATAGAATAGATTTTTCTCAAGTCTGTATGCCTTATTTACGTAATTGTTATCAATAAAAAGCCAACAATGATGGATTTAATAAATACATTTAAAATGACTTTTTTCCTATTTCATGAATATGTGGATGCTACGATATTTCTAGTCGTACATATATGCTACTAGTTCAAAAAAACAATCTAATTTCTAGATAAAATTTTCTACTTTATTATTAAAAATGCCAGTTTAGTCTAATCAATTGTTTAAACAATAATTGATTGCGCGGGTGTTGGTAACAATTATTTAAATCAAGTTTGCGAGCTTGAAATAAACATCAATCCAATTGTATTTAACCAGTCATCGAACAACATAGCAAAACTAACGCCAGGTCGAAACGCACTGACGCGTTTCGACCTTTCATGATCATCATCAGAGTATGACGGGAAACTGACTAACAGTGATCAAACCGCATTGCATATATATGGAAAGCAAAATTCGATATGCGGCTCTCACCTCTTGTAGTCTTGCATACATTGTACGTGGCTGGAAATGTCGGCTGCACAATTACTATGCAGTCACGAACATTAGCTGTTTGTAGCTTTCGCCACATATACATATATAGGCAATAAAATTTAAACAATAATTGATTGCGGGTGGTAACAATTATTTAAATCGTTTACGAACTTGAAAAACACCAATCAATTGTATTTAACCAGTCATCCAACAACACAGCAAAACTAATGCCAGTCGAAACGCACTGACGCGTTCGACCTTCCATGTCATCATCATAGTACGACGGCAAACTGACTATCGAGGATCAAACCGCATTTATATATGAAGATCAAATTTAGATATGCGGCTCTCTACCCTAGCAGTCTCATACATTGAACTTGACTGGAAATGTCGGCTGCACTTTCTATGCGGTCACGAACATTAACTGTTTGCAGCTTTCACCACATGGCTATATATAAAATACAATTTAACAATAATTGATTGCGCGGGTGGCGGTAACAATTATTTAAATCAAGTTTGCGAACTTGAAATAAACACCAATCCAATTGTATTTAACCAGTCGTCGAACAACATAGTCAGTTTGCCGTCGTACTCTGTTGATGATCATGGCAGGTCGAAACGCGTAAGTGCGTCGCGACAGGCGGGAGGTTTTTTATGTTGTTCGATGACTGGTTAAATACAATGGGATTCGTGTTTACTTCAAGCTCGCAAACTTGATTTAAATAATCAAATGCTTCTCAGAATATGATATTTTCCCATATTTGTACATTGAACCTAAACGGGTCTTGACAAACAATATATAATCGATGCTTCTTTTAATTATGAAAATTTACTTCAATTAATATTTTATGTCGAGTCTGGCACTATAGTATCGACAGCAAAATGTGAATGTCTCAACTGAACGGTTGAATGTGTTGATTTTTCTCATCTTAGCTCCTTTGCCCGATAGAACATTTCTAATTTTTTTTCGTTTCCTTACATATATTTCTTAGATCTGCGAAAACTACGAAAAGAAATCTGACTTATGATATCCACTAAACAATTTTAAATATAAAAATTCAATGCTTTGCTTATGCAGTAATTCAACGATTTATTACTAAAGCATACTATAACAAAATTATTAAAAGTTCGCCAAAATTCATTTCGTTCAAAGAATATTACCTCGGTTAGGATTGAATTCAGTTATGTAGTGTTGAATCAGGTATGAATTGCAAATTGACTACGAGTCTGATTTGATGATTTTAATTATTATTTGAGGTAACTTTTATCATAAAATCTGTTTTGAACTATTAACGGTGTATTTTTGCAATCTTACATTTATATTTTCTTTTTATCTCTATAGCCATATTATTATATTGCTGATATTTAGATCTCTGCCTTAATGCCATTTCGCGTTTGGTTTATTTCGATATTTTGGGACGTATACTTACCTCATTAACAAGAAAATTTAATACAAATTCTATCCGAACAAAGGGAAATAGAGAACACAATATTACGTCGAATTATAATTGTTTTCTAGATTTACTTATTTTCTTAATTATTGTGTGATAAATATCTCTGATTACGAAACAATAGTATATTTCTTGAGACGGACAACTGTAATCCTCATTAAGAAAATCTTAGTTTGTCTATTACATAATTTAAATTAAATAAATGAAAGCACTAGTCTATCAATATTTGTATTCAAGGGAATTAAATAGATGAAAACATTTCGCGTCGGACTTATTATTTTCATCAGTCGTATTTGTGATTTCCAATAATGCGTGAATCGATGACACAATTCTTTTTTATTTCTGGTGTTCTTGTTGGTGTTAATGAATGGTAATACAATGTTTAAAACAGAACCACTCAAATAATAAAATTACTAGCAATGACGAATTTACTTAATCTAGTAATCAACGCGATTAACATTTGAGCAAGTTTTAATTAGTTTACGGCGCATATACTCTCTCGAGTTCTGATATCTTCTTGAATATTGATTAAATTATTGTTTAAACTACACAATTGCTTAAAAAACCCAGACTGGTTAAGGCGTATAGATCCTTCAAGTTACTACTGTATTCAGTAATTCTTACATTTGATTGAAAGTATTATTTATCTGTTTTCCAAAATGATTAACAAATTGAACATAATGATTGTAATTTTTTATGATGTTACCGAAGTAATACATTTAAATTAAAGTATTTGTGCCATTAAAGAAAATATTTTGGCTTTCATTTTTATGCAAAAATTCAAAGGATTGTATCCTTGATAGATACTAGGAAAGCTGAATATAACTTTTATCTCCTACGATAATTCATGTGTTCATTTTTGGAAGTCTCTGCCGCGAAAAATACTCATCTATAACCTAATTAACACAAAAACTCTATTCAACACTTTTTATTTGTTTCAATTATAGCGTTTTTTCTTGTTAAAGGATAGTATTCAAATAATAAAACAAGAATTAAGCTTCTCATTTGAGCCTGTAATATACGTTTTTATCAAATAAAAGTATATGATAACTGGTAAAGAATATTCTTAACAAAGATTATTATCTAATATATGAGTTGAGATGAAAACAATAAACAAATTTAACTTTATTCCTGGGGTAACTTCAAATTATCAGGATATGTATTTAAAAATATTTTTCCTATTCTACCTAAGATAGAGGGTAAACGCATATACGAAATCGATTTGTTCTTAAGGGAGAAGTGCTTTTATTCCATCATCCTACCGTATAGTGTATAAAACCCTGTATTAGTAATTTTCTTTTGGCAAGATATTTCGGCCTATCTTACCGTAGGCCTTCATCAGTTGCATTTCACGAAACAAATGAAGCAAGCGTGAAATGCAACTGATGAAAGCCTACGGTAAGCAAGGCCGAAATATTTTGCCAAAAGAAAATTACTGGAACAATGAAAGCTGCGTTAGTCAAAACGCAGACCAGCTAATTTCAATTAATCCAGGTTCGCAACAAAAAAATTCCTTCAAGAAACCCTGTAATAGTTCAGCATGATGCAATAACCAGCACATCTGCATATCATTGAAATATAAGTTTTAAATGCAGAAATAAAGATAAAAATTAAGCAATAAATGATTATATGGACGTTGATAACAATTCATCAAATCGGATAAACATCAATTCCACGGTATATAGCCGTCAGTTACACGTAAGAACGCGTTTCAACCTTTCATTATCATGAGCAATTCACGACGGAAATCAGACTTGCAAGGATCAAACTGCAGTGTATTTAGAAAAAGATCAAAGTTAACTATTCGGTACTCAGCTTTAACTGTCTTGCATAAATTGTACATGTTTAGAAATGTTGGCCGTGCAATTTCATTGCAGCTAGAAACATAACACTTTTCAACTTTTTCCACATATGTGAGTAGTATAATTGAACAATCATTTATTGCGCGGGTGATGATAACAATTCTTTAAATCAAGTTTGCGACTAGCATAAATCCCACTTAAATTGTATCTTACTAGTCGCACAACGTAGCAAAGCTTCTGTCAATCACATCTACCTATGTGTTTCGACCTTCCATGATCATGATCAGAACACGATGGCAAACTGACTATCGAGGTCCAAACTGAAATACGTCTATAAGGTAATAAATTTTAGATATGCGTTTTCATATGTTGCAGTCTGACGTACGTTCTTCTTCGATAGAACTTTTCGCTACACAAGTTCTATGCAAGCCGAACCTGAACTTTGTTATGCTTTTGCCGTGCGAATATAAGTTATCAAATTAAGCAGTTATTACTTGCGCGTGTGATAATTAAAATTTTTAGAACATAAACTCTAAACTCCGTGTTTTACTAATCGAAGAACATAGCAAGACTACCGAATATCAAACATACTGACGTACTTCGATCTTCGTCGATCATCAATAGCCAACGTCGCATGTTCTGTGTTTCATTGGAAATATCGGCTGAGAAATATATATGCAGCCATTCACATAAACGTGTCGCAGAATTTGCCACGCTTATATAATGTATACAATAAGCAATCATTGGTTTCGTGGGTATTGGTAACCATCCCTCAAAAACAAGATTACAGACTTACACAAACACTAATCCTATTGTATTTAACCAGACGCACAGCGTAGCTAAGCGTTCTAAAGCATCTCGACATTCCATGATCGCTTTAAAAGTACACGTTTGCCTTATTAATAACCTTACAATAATTTTATTGAAAGATTAAAATATCCTACCGACGAAATTTACAGGTATTGGGCAGTCACAGAATACACACGCCAAGAAACAGCACAGTATGCTTCGAAGATGTTCACTCCAAGCTGATAATTTTTAGTCTGTTTGCCGCCGAGCTCCGTTGAAAAGTGAAGGGAAGGCTAAATGCGGGCAACTGAAGACGCTTTCATATGTACTCCGGATTTCATTTTTCATTAATCGAGACGAGAAATTTTGTTTCGTATTTGCTTTTCCAGATCCATGAGACAATTTAATTTTTGAAACTTAAAAAAATTCAAATATGAAATTATTAGTTTAATTTAATTTCTATTGGTTAAAACAGTTGCTTATGTTTATTTTTGGAAAGTTTTAAAATTTGCGAATTTAAACGTGATTACATAACAAATATCTAACATTGTGAGCCGACAAACCGTTTTGCTTACTGGGGCAAAAGTCTGCCGCAGACTGAATCGACAGCCAAATTAGCATCGTACGCGTAACTTCCCCAAATCCATGGTAATATGAAAAAGCGAAATAAATTTATTCCCAAGTGTGAGAGGTTGAATTTTTTCAAATTGATGACAGAAGCATAATTTATTTGCCTCTATTTAGCGAAGTTCCAAGGTAGACGAGAATATCATTAAGTTCACGATAATTTTTTCGGTTTTTCACAATAATATTAAAAAGCATTGTCGCGTAAAATAAGTTAGGCATTGCATATATATATATATATATATATATATATATATATATATATATATATATATATATATATATATTTGCATACACGTATGTGTGATTTGCAGCATGCAATGGAATTAACAATCACCGTAAACTTGCTAAAACTAATCAATAATGATTCGAATATTTTATTTTCATAGTATAAATAATCACTACGAGAATTAATCAAAGACTAGTAAAGAAAGTTTATTAGACACTACTGTTTTTTAAACTTTGCGTATACCAATGAATATTTAAGTTTTTTTACTAAACTAGGCCTTATTGAACCTTTGTTAGATTATTCAGTCATGCGCGGCCTATGCTATCATATAATAATCTCTCTCATTAAATGTGTCAACACTGGTTGATGCACGTGTTGAAGATCATTTTTAACCGAAAAGTACTACAAACGTGACAGTTTTTATTGATTTAGGAGTATGCTCCTAACATTGTCCCTCACTAGTTTACCGTTAATATAGTAGATTTGTTGATTGATTCCGGTTTCAAAGTATGCGATATCAGTAGGCAATACATGATACCTAGAAAATTCTGGATAAGTTAATGCATTAATAGAAGCTTATTAATTATGCATATAACGTTTAATTCTACTGGGACACAGATTGACTGTCAGTGGGTAGCTGCCCCAAGGAAAGGCAGAAATTAAAGTACCACATGTATTAAAAAGACGTGTTTTGTCAACCAAATACCGCCTTTGAAATATGTTTAATTTACATGGAAGGCCAATAATTTCTCATTAAATATTTTAAGTCTGCGCGCTCTTTAATTAAAGTTTCTATAAAATTCGTTATAAAATATGCATTCACTAAAGATTGAAAATTATAATGTAACAAATTTACCATAATAAAATTTTACACATCGATTTTCGACTCTTTATTCCTTTATGTTTATTGACGGATTTTGTCTGCATTGACAAGTTGTTACCTTAAATTTAGGTATTGATTCAAAGTAATATAATATATCAATAATAAAAAAAACATTTTTTTACAATATAAATACAGCTTTTGGGTTTTTACGTGCCAAATTTGGATTGATATCTACTTGTAAAACAATGCATTAATCAGTCGCTACCTAGGCTTAATGTAATGAACATTTATTGCTACACGCACCTGTAAGTTCTTATTGAAACAAACTGTGCATATTTGTTTTAAAAGACTGCAAGAATTTATTTTTCTACAGTTCAGGGGCGCAATTTATTTATATATCCTAATTCCTGTTCTAAAGATTTTATTGACTTTCCTGTCCTAAATTTATTTATGATAAACCTGTTAAATGGTTGACTCTGACAGGTGACATGTTTTGTAACTGTTAAATTTGAAACTGGTTAACTATCCTATTTTATTTTTTTTTAAATTTTAGACGGGAGATTTTCAAACGAGCTATCAACATGTTCATAGGGCTTTGGCTCTATTTCCAGATCATTCGGCATCTAAAAATCTCCTTATATCATTATCAGATTTTTTCTTTAACATGTAATGTTCTGCTGAACACTCATAGAAATATGATTTGGGCACAGCTTCTTTAGTGCATTTGATTGGCAGCTGATTGCTTCCTTTTTGCAATTTATTAATAAGCTTATCGATACCATTTTGATGCCGAAATTTTTATTCGCTGCTTGTGATCACTTGCATCAATTTAATTTAAAAATCTTTGCGAATACGGCGACGGAACACGCGAAGGTAAGAAAGCTGTAGATCAAGATTTATACCTATTCATTTTACTGAAAAATAAACTTTATGGTCATTTCTCCATACGACGTCATACGCCTTTTATAAAGATAATTCTGACGCGTAGGTGTCACGTTTACTCGCAATTAGATAGAAATAACAGACAATAAGTCCGTAACCAACCACATAGCTGGTTAAGTAATGCATTAAAATCAGAATATGCTGCCTCCCGGATATAAGCAATCTAAATCAATATTGAACTTCACACTAAATATGTTTGTCTGGTAAACAATCTCAAAATCCTACTTGCTATAAGCAATATGAACTTTAAATTTGAAGAAATTCGTTTGTTTTGTACAAACAGTTAATGAGGGGAACCGAATTTTGATTTCAAATACATTATTTATGAATTGTGGTTTATGCTTTGTTTTTCAATTTGTCGTTGTGCTTTGGAAAGGTTCATGGAAGGTTAAATAGTTAATAATTGCGCGTTACTTGGTGAAATAATTTGTCTTTATTCTTACATAAATAACGACAAAAATTGGCCACAGAACATTACACAGGTGAAGAGTAGGCGAAATATTTTTCGCATGAATTCCGCGTTAACTACTTTTAATATTAACAATAAAATGTAATCTAATTTGATTTCATGAAAGAATAAGCATCAAATTGCCACGTAAGTGGCTTGAGGCAGCGTAAATAATTAATTCACCTTTATTCATCAAACATGCTTAATTAGAAATTTCAATAAACAGAGCTTGCTTTTTAACACTTTCAAAAGGAAGTTATTTTTCAGTTGTGCATGAAGTTAGCTTAAAATGCGATTTTTACATTTGTTCACCCATAATTTATCAATTCTTCGATTTTTGTGTATTTTCTGCAGGCGTACTACAGGTGTAATTATTTAGTTAATTACGATTTAACCTGCGAGTTTGTTTGGAGGTTTTTTTGTCTGCAGATCAGGATCGCTTTCACTTTAAAACTAAACGGTGTCCGATATCTGATGACTGTTTTATCGATGTATTTAGCTTCCACCAGGCTCTTACTTTTTTCAATATTTCATACAGAAATGCTTTTACCGCAATAAAGTGTATATGATTTTGTGTTATTTTGTCTTACTAAATTGGCATAAATTGATCTCCAGACTATCTTCATTAGTTACAGTTTTAAGCATGTAAAATAGTATAATTTGTTGTTGAGTCATTTTTGATAATTATTAGTACAACCTAAGACATACCTTGAATGTTAAAGCATTACTATATCATAATAACAAACTTGTTTAAAGTTTTATAAAGGCGTTCTACGACAGTTCTTCCCTTAATTACATGCTAATTAAATTATTTTAATAAATGAAAAAATATTTTTCATAAAATTTATGTATTACCAAACCGTAGACAAGCAATCACACATGTGGGAAAAATATACATATCTAATTGATTAGTTCGTGTTCACTTCATCTTCAACTTGGGTTTACTTCTCGTCAGTTGAATAAAATAGTCAATTACTTTATTCTTCTAACTGATGTATAATCAAAGAAGTACTGAGTTATTAGCTCGTCCTGTTAGGAAAAAAATCTAATGAAATGATTGTTTATAAATATTTTTAGCGCAATTGGATTGAGGCGAGCAGCAAAATTATAATTTCGCGTAAAGCACAAAAGCTTAACATAAGTAACATAACTAAGTAGATTTTACACAATTTTATATGTAAATCATACTTTTAATTAATTCATGAGTTAATTTAAAAAGGCACAAAATTAATCGTTCAAGCACATTATGTTAGACGTCTTTATGAATCCTAGAGCAAGGCCAAACGCCGCGAGATTTGTCAAATACTATATCTACTTCTATCAAACAATTATACACTGCGCTTATCCAAGCGAGCCTAGATACAAGCAACATTGCAGATTTTTCTTCATTCATGTGGAATTTTCTTTCACAGAAGTTTTGATCCATACAGAAGAGTACTGGAATTTCTTGAGAAATAAATAATAAGAAGATTATGTATTATTTGTTTGTAGACTTTAAAATTTTAAATATCTAGATAAGGCATTAAGACATTTCGTTTAATGGACATTAAAACTCTTTAGTTCAGTTTTGACCAGAAGGATAAACCAAAGGCAGCATGAACGGAAAGTATAATCTCATGCGCATTCGTTTAGTGCTTACTGGCGACTCATCAGTAGGAGCCGGTATTACGCCCTTTAACCACTATATATTTGGTAGAAGAATGTGGAATAATAGGACGGTACAATCTCCTATCCTAACACTATGGTTTCCGAGTCGGTACATTCCACATTCTTCTACCAAATATATAGTGGTTAAAGGGCGTAATACTGGCTCCTACTGATGAGTCGCTAGTAAGCACGAAACGAATGTGCATGAGATTATACTTTCCGTTCATGCTACCTTTGGTTTATCCTTCTGGTCAAAACTTAACTAATTTGTTACTAGGTTCGCAAAACCTAATACATACTTGCATATGTATTAGCTCTTCGCAACAAACAGTATTTAACTGCAATACATTAAATCTCTTTGTCCGTTTATACTGATTAATTCGTGAATGCTTACATATAGCAGTAAAGCAGCCACCCTGGTATAGACGAGAAACATGTTAATTCCACCTATATAGGTTAAGTCGTTTATGCGGATTTCCTCAGAATTTATTATTAATGTACCATCCAGCCGAGATTTAATTATACCTAATTCGGCAGTCATGTTGTTCATTTATGTAGTCAATCCCCTAATCAAAGTTTCTAACCCGTCAGAAGCCATTAGGTATCTTCATTCACATGCTTTATTTTTAATCAATTATATATAGGATTTTTCTCGAATAAGGAGCATCGATTTAGTAAAACAAATTTACAAATATCTATTATTTTATGTCTACTTCTGCAGCTTAAAGTTTGCTTCCACCATTGTGCTGACTGCTTGATCATATTACGGGCGCTTCTGCGAGGACTTTCTGTTGAATTCATGCCAGCTCTATATAGGACCCTTGGTGTGTTCGTAGTCTCAAAGGTGGCTATTGTTACACAAACAATCTCAAAATATCCAAAAAAACTGTAAGAGTTATTCAAATCAAGTTTTCGAGCTTCATGTGAACACCAATCCCATTGTACATAACCAGTCAATCACACGTACTGACGCGTTTCGAACTTCCATGATCATCATAAGAGTACGAGGGCAAACGGACTAAAGAAAATCAAACCACAATGCATATACAAATACAGCAAAGTGAGATGTGGAGCTCTCACCTCTAGTCGTCTCGCATACACAGTACTTGACTGGTAATGTCGGGTACACAATTTCAATTCAGTCACGAACATCAACTTTTGCAGCTTTCGTGACATATATTTTGGTAATACAATTAAACACCAGTTGATTGCGCGGGGGATGGTAAAATATATTTAAATCAAGTTTGCGAGCTGTAAGTAAACACTTTATTTAAAGAATTGTTATCATCACCCGCGCAATCAATGTGAGAGTAACCGATAATGTCCTGAATCATAAAGGAAAGTCGATCGAGTTACGGGTTGGAAAGCGCTATAACCTTTGATGCGCTCCAAATTTTGTTAAACAGTATCTTAAATGCTGACACATTAAATTCAATTGGATGGTTACGAGCATTTTATTAAGAATTTAACATAACACTGGCAACCATACTTTTCAAGCACTTAGATATATTTCTCTTACAGATTAAGAAATGAGTATTATTAGGCTAATCTGTAGTTTTCAATAAATTATAAAACAACCGTTGTAAGTAGATTTCGCTAAATATTTAGCGGCGGTTACACAAAAATAAAAAATTCTTTTTCCATTAGCTAATTTGTTTCATTTTAAAAAATCGGATTAATTGGATGAGGCATTTTTTCCGAATCAACAGTAATAGGGAGTGTTCGTACTATTTTCAAGAGAATAAATAGCCTTTAAATAGTTATTCATGTTTAACACACTAGCTTTTTAATGTAATTTCGCTAATGAAAACATTCTGGAACTGTTTATCTAAATGAATATGGCTATTTATAATAATTCTGCTCGAGTTGT